>CAUYTI010115463.1:0-10106 GCA_963575145.1 Galago senegalensis
GCCTGTAGTTCCAGCTACTTGAGAGGTGGAGGCAGGAGACTCGCTTGAGCCCAGGAGTTGGAGGTTGCTGTGAGCTGTAATGCCACGGCACTCTACCCAGGGGGACAGCTTGAGGCTCTGTCTCAAAAAAAAAAAAAGAAAAAGAAAATATACTACTATTTAAATCACAAGAAAAGCACCTTCTGAAAACAGATAAAACATTTTGTTAAAAGGAGGGAGCTCAAAGGTACAATAGAAAAATACAAAATACCTTATTTTGTACACAAAAAGTATAATATTAAAAAGCAAAAATAATATATAAGATTACACATAACTCAGATGAGAACAGAATATATGTAAGATATGTGATTAAAGTAACATGTATGTGTATTTATAGATTCTAAATGAGAAAATTACATATGAAGTAGAATAAAAATAATATACCTCCTGTTCAGTCCCCCATTACAACACAAAGGCAGGGTTCTCTGTTTATTTACTCATCTTACTGTCTTGCTAGAGTTTGAGGCCTTCGCGGTCCAAGAGGACTTGGTCCATAGTAGGTACTCAATAAATATTTAGGAATGAACAAGTAAATATCTTCTCTAAAATAAAGATACACACTCAAACTCTAAGAACAAAAGCATACCAGGGAACTGATGTAAGAATATATCTGACAAATTAACAAAACAGAGGGTTGCAGATTTTCAGACAGGCGCCCCCAAGGGCAGTTCCGGTGCCAATATCCCTCATGAGTCTTCTCTTCCCTCTGGGTTGCATGTGGACCCTCTATCTTGCCCACCAGGCTGGGTGGTCCAGATAGACAGGAACTGTCTTTGTTCATCTCTGAACTGGACTCTGCTGGCATCTTGGGAAGTACTTGGGAGTATGGTGGGAAAATGTTAACAATCAGAAAAGACAGTGGACAAGATGCTGTTTATTCCATAAAAGAATACAATAGATCCTCAAAGGCTGGACAAGGTGGCTCACACCTGTAATCCCAGCATTCTGAGAGGCCAAGGTGGATGGATGGCTTGAGCTCATGAGCTCAAGACCAGCCTGAGCAAGAGTGGGACTCCATCTGTAAAAAATAGCCAAGTGTTTTGGCAGGCACCTATAATCCCAACTACTTGGGAGGCTGAGGCAAAAGGGTCACTTGAGCCCAAGAGTTGGAGGTTGCTGTGAGCTATGATGTGATGGCACTCTACTGGGGGCAAGAAAGTAAGAGTCTCAAAAAACAAACAGCAACAACAACAAAAATAGGTCCTCAATACCAGACAGACAGACAGACAGACAGGAGCAGAGGTGCCCCAAGAATGGGCCTTTAAGGGCATACCATTGTCCTCCGAAAGATGAAGTTTCTCTTCCCATAGCTGCTTCTGCCCTGGGACAAGAGGTTCCACACAGCAGGAATTCAGGGGAAGTACCATCCACGAGAAGGAAATAACAAAAGTGAAAGGGAACAGAAAAAGAATCCCTGGTGCCCTTGCCATGTCATGGTCTCGGGTTTACTTGTCTGTTTTCCCCTCTAGACTGAGTCCTGACACATGGGGAGGGGGCATGGATGAAGCTTTTCCATCTTTCTCTAGGAAACTCAGAACAGTTGAATTGAAATTCAAATGGCACAAAGGTATCTACTGTGTGCTACTATATTTATTGAGTAAATGAACAAAAGAATGAGTGAAAAAAATAGAGACTCAGTTTTGTCACCTTTCCACCCCTGGGCCTCTTCACTGGGGACACTGGAAAGAACAAGAATGTGGGGATTTATTAAAAAATATTCATTGAACTTCTAGTATGTGCCAGGCACAGCCATAGCTCCCACACTTAAGAAGTTCACTTGTTGGCTCGGCTCCTGTAGCTCAGCAGCTAGGGCGCCAGCCACCTACTCTGGAGCTGGCGGGTTCAAATCCAGCCCAGGCCTGCCAAACAACAATGACAACTACAACCAAAAAATAGCTGGGCGTTGTGGTGGGCCCCTGTAGTCCCAGCTACTCAGGAGGCTGAGGCAAGAGAATCGCATAAGCCCAAGAATTTGAGGTTGCTGTGAGCTGTAATGCCACAGCACTCTACCCAGGGTGACATAGTGAGATTCTTTCTCAAAAAAAAAAAAAGAAAAGAAGTTCACTTATTCTACAACAGCCACAACTGACATTTTAAACTTGCCCAAGCTATACATATTTTCACTTAAGGGATTTTTTTTTCCTTTTAAAAGAAAATAGGGTGGCACCTGTGGCACAGTGGGTAAGACGCCAGCCCCATTATCGAGGGTGGCAGATTCGAACCCAGTACCAATTAAACTGCAACAAAAAAATAACTGGGCGTTGTGGTGGGCGCCTGTAGTCCCACCTACTCAGGAAGCTGAGGTAAGAGAACCGTGCAAGCTCAAGAGTTGGAGGTTGTTGTGAGCTGTGAACTCATGGCGACAAAGTGAGACTGTCTCTAAAATAAATAAATAGATAAAAATGAAAGAAAATAAATTCCACTCAAGAGAAATAAAAACACACAAAAACTTTTACATGAATGTTCATAGCAGCATTACTCATGATAGCCAAAAATTTGAAACAATCCAAATATCATCCATCAACCAAAGAACGAATGAATAAAATGTGGCTTATCCGTGCAACATCAGAATATTATTTGTATATAAAAATGAATGGAATATTGATGTGCGCTACAACACGGATGAACCTTGAGAATGTTACTCTAGGTATACAAACGTTGCATATTGTACATATATGTATAGAAGGTCACACATTGTATAACGTCATATATATAAAATGTTGAGAATCAATAAATCTATAGAGACAGAAAAGTAGATCCTTGTTGATGTCACAATGAGAAGTGACTGCATATGAGTAGGGGGTTTCTTCTGGAGGTGATGAAAACTTTCTCAAACTAATTGTGGTGATGGTTGCACAACTGTGAAAACATTAAAAACCATCCAATCATACGTTTTATATGAAAGAATTATATGGCATATGAATTATATTCCAATAAAGCTGCAACAAAACAAAGAAGAATGAATGTAGAGAATTTCCCCTTTCAAGCACACAAAGTGTCACGGAAATTGATTTCACAACCTAGTGGTCTGCTTTGGTTTATGAGTGGAATTTTTATTTTTCAAAAACTTTGAGCTCATTCTTCAAGACTACTTTTTTCAAGGTTCACGTTGTCCTCAGAAGCCTCCCATTACCTTCACCACGGCCTGACCCTGGTCCAGCTAACGCTATTTGTAGCCCTTGGCCCCCTTCATTCCATACCCACCCTGCTCAGCTGCTGTTCCCAGATGCCAGAGCTGCCCCAGGGCCCTGGCAACGCCAGGCCCACAGTGTTGAGATGTGTTTGGATGGGGAGTGTGTTTGGTGCCAGCGTTACCAGGCTCAAAGGGTGACTAATCTCATCTGCATTTTTGGTTTCAGCTGCCTGGCTTGTTCAGCTGGAGGACCTCAAATCTCTCAGCTGTTTTCAGAGAAGCTCACCGCCCAGTTATAGATTCCTGAGCTCAAGCCCATTCTCCAGACCCTTATGCACATACATGGGCAACAAATATTTATTGAGTACCCACTATGGGCCAGACACTATTCTGAGGGCACACAGCAGCAATAAGACAGAGTATTTGCTCTAAGAGAAAAAAAAAATACACGAGTTAAAAAAAGAATGAAAGAAGAAAAACCTAGATGGTGTCAGGGAGATGCTGTTCCTGTAAATTAACCAAGGTGAAGTGATAGTGTGTTCTTAAGAGAACCCCTTCTAGTTGGGAGGTTGGGGGTGGGCAGACAGGCTGTGGGGAGAAGGCTGAGAAAGAACCATCTGCGTGAAGATCTAGAAAAAGAATGATCCAACATGGTTCCTGCCTAGAGGTCAGCGAGGAAAGAAAGAGAATGAAGTTGCAACAGTGAGCAGGCCAGGTTATGAAGGCCCTTGTTGGCTTTGGGAAGTCTTCTTCTTAAATGGAATGTGAGCCATTGCAGGGGTGGGAGGGTGGTTCACAAGAGAGAAAGGCTCACATTTTTTGAGGTCACTCTGACAGCTGGGTGGAGAATAGACAGGTAAGAAAGGGAAACCCGGTCCCAGGAAAACCTTCAATCCTGTTGTGGACCCAGCTCCATCTGCCCCTCACTTCTTCCAGGGGGGCTTGTGCGAGAGTCCCTGTCTTCATTCTGGTATCATCGTAGGGGTTATTTCAATACTTTAATGTTTATGCTTGAAATTTTTATTTAAATCAATTGCTATTATTTTTACTTATTTTTTTCAAGGAAATTATAACACAGCCAAAGATCACAGGTTCGATGCACAAGTTACATTTTTTCCTAGTCCACATGAACATAAACACACAACTATTTTTTCCTTTTTTTGAAACAGAGTCTTGTTATTTCGCCCTCGGCGGAATGCCCTGGCGTCGTCACAGCTCACAGCGACTTCAAACTCTTGAGCTTAAGTGATTCTCTTGCCTCTGCCTCCCAAGTAGCTGGGACTACAGGCGCCCGCCACAACACCCGGCTATTTTTTGTTGCGGTTGTCATTGTTGTTTAGCTAGCCTGGGCTGGGTTCGAACCTGCCAGCCTCAGTATATGTGGCTGGTGCCGTAACTACAGTGCTCTGGGCGCCAAGTCACACACAACTATTTTAAAAGCTTTTAAATGAACAAGTAGATATAGTCTTAAGACTAAAGATAGTGAAATTGTAAAAATAAAAGTTCACCAAGAACGTAAGAGCTTGATACGGTATTTTTTTCTAATAAATACTCAATTATTAAAAAGAAAGTTAATCCAAGTGCCCGTCTGAATCATCTCATGCTGGTTTGGGAAATAACAGTCTGTAAGTTAGGACCCTGAACTTCAGTGTTAGATGAGCCCTGGCTTTCTACTTTCTCTCCCAACAGGCTCTGAGGCTTTGAGCCGGTTACTCTCTGAGCCTCCATTTCCTCTTTGGTGAAGTGGAGATAAAAATCTACCCTCAAAACAGTGTCATGAGAACTAAATGTGTGAGAAGTTTTCAGAACAGTGCTGAACAGAGTATTAACTCGACAAACATTACCCAGTTATACGAATCAAACAGGCACAATTCAATCCCTCCAGGCTTTTCTGAGCATCTGCTATGTACTGGCTGAGCGTTCAGAGATAAACAAGAACAGTCCTGGCCCTTAGATTATTAGTCATGTAGCTAAGGCGACAGATAAGCCTCTGTGTAATCACAGCCCACTGTAAAAGAGTTGTTACAAAGGATGTTACAAGGGGCACAGGTGTCCAGAGGCGTGAGGAATTGGCACTGCCTAGGGCAACATCATGGACAGATTCTAGAAAAAGATACTGGTTAATCTTGGTTTTGATGGATGAATAGGAGTTTTCCACGTAGAGAGGAACTGGAAGGTTCCAGGTAGAGGGAACAGTATATGCAAAGGTATGGAGGCCTAAAAAACAAACAGCTACTAGAGCATAAAGTGGGGGAGGTTGACTTGAACGCGATACCCTCGGGTACTACCTCTTCCTCAAGCTTCGAAGGCACCCATGTCACAACAGGCACAGGGAACATGGCCCCCGCCTTACTTTCTCATGAGCCTGAAGAGGAGGAAAGGAAACTGGTGGTTCAATGAAGAATAAAAGCAACCCAGCCTCCGGAGCAGATGGAAGTGGACTTGAAACCTCCTCTTACCTGTGCAAGCTGGGTGCATGATTTTCTCATCTGTGACATGCAAATAAAGTGCCCAGGCTTGGTGCCTGTGGCTCAGGCGGCTAAGGCGCCAGCCACGTACACCTAAGGTGGCAGGTTCAAATCCCCAGCCTGGGCCTGCCAAACAACAATGATGGCTGCAACCAAAAAATGGCTGGGTGTTGTGGCGGGTGCCTGTAGTCCCAGCTACTTGGGAGGCTGAGGCAGGAGACTCGCTTGAGCCCAGAGTTGGAGGTTGCTGTGAGCCGTGATGCCATGGCACTCTACCCAGGGGGGATAGCTTGAGACTCCGTCTAAAAAGAAAAAAAAGAAATAAAGTCCCCGATTTGTTAAAAAGACATTGTGAGGGGGAGGTGCCTGTGGCTCAAGGAGTAGGGCGCCAGTCCCATATACTGGAGGGAGGGGGGCGTAGCCAGTTCAAGCTCCAGCCAAAACTGCAAAAAGAGAGAGAGAGAGAGACACCATGTGAGTACAGGGCAGGGCACAGGCCCGGTTCACAGTGGGCACTTGATCCCAGGCTTTCTCATTCCAGTCCTACCCCCGTGCTCCACCCCCACTTCAGTGTGCAGGAGGCTGAGCCACCCAGGGATGGCGAGAAGGAGTTTCCCAGCCCTGCAGTAGATGGACCGGCTAAGCCAGCCTGTCCTTCCCTGGTCCCACCATGTCACTATCCGTTCCTGGGAGTTCCCAGGACAGCTGGCTGGGCCTGATCCCAGGTGGGAGTGTCATGGCAAATAAAGTGCAGACACACCGCTAAGGACAGCTGAGCAGCCTGTGTACACATGACCCTAGAGAAGGCCTTTGCTGGGTCTCATGGCCCATTCCATCCCCAGTGTGCAGACAAGAGGCCTTGCTTAAGACCACACAGGCAGGATCAGAATTTAAATCCAGGTCAGGATTCAAGAGTCCTTCCTTTGCTCACTGCACATACATGAGCATGGGTCTGTACACCCAGACCTGCACCCAAGTCACAGGGACCACTTGAAGCTTCTGATGGTTCTGCTTATTTCACACCTTGTACTGTGGGAGCCAAACTAATTAACTCAAGTCACAAGTCAAACTACCTCCTTTTATTGTTTATTCAGACAGGCCGCCGCATACCAAGGACCTTATCATACCTAGGTGTTCCAGCCCACATCCTGACCCCTCCCCTTTTTGCACTCGCCACTCTACTCTGCACTCGCCCCACTTGCGACCTTTATCCCCTCCTTCTCATTTGCTCACCTGAGACAAAGAAGACTCATCCCTGAGCTAATCAACCCTGAACACGACCACCCTGTACCTGTCAGTTTAGGGCAGACATGGTTTACTTACCAATAAGCGGATGGGGTGGGATGGTCTAATGGGAGGGAAGAGGGAGAGATATAAAGGGACTTTCTGGATAGTCTGTAAGGGCTGTTCCCGCTTTTTCTTAAAGGGCAGCCCAGGCTCTGAGCTTGAACGGATAAAATTCCTCGTGCCTTTGCAGCGATGTTTGGACTCTCAGAGTGGTGCTTGAATTGAGTCGGGGGTTAACAGTGCCTTTTGCTGGCTCTTCTTCCTGCTTCAATGCCCTTCCTTAACTGTCAGACTCCGCTTCACCCCTCTCCCAAGTGGCAAACTCCTACTCATCTTTCAAGGCCCAGCACAGTTGCATCCTCTTTAAATCACAGTAACCAAGGAGAGTCCCTTGGAGGGAAAAAACAGACCCTCAACTTTGACGCTCTTGGTATCTACTAATAACAACTTCTCTCCTCCTCCTCTTCCTCCTTCTCCTTCTCTTCTCCTCTTTTTTAACATTAATATTTTTTAATTTCAGATTAATATAAGGATATGTACAATTAGGTTATATCACTTAAGCTTGTTAGGTAAAGTCCAAGTTGTAACTGAGCCCTTCACTCAGGAGATCTGCCATATACCTGTACATTGTGCCTATTAGGTGAGAGCTTCCCAATCCCCTTCCCTCCTCTGTCCTTCTCCCTCCCTTCTCCTTGCAAACTCAAATTCCTGGACTAAGCAATCCTCCTGCCTCAGCCTCCTATGTAGCTGGGACTACAGGCGTGCACCACCACCCCTGACTAATTTTTCTATTAACTTATTCATGAACAAGAGTGTGTGCTATTATACACCCTTCAGAGCAGCAGTTGGTTTAGTGAGCTTTGTCATTGCTGAGTGCAGAGTGTGGGCAGCACTCTGACTAGATGGCCACACACAACTCCGTAGACCGTGTACTGCACAATGCTAGGAGGTGCTGAGCACATACACTATGATGTGAATGACACTGCCTAGAGATGGGCAGTGTGCCAGCACTGGCCCTTGGCTATTCTGGAAACATTTGCAGCCCATCAGGTGGTGGAGCAGAAAGAGCTCAGGCTTTAGACACAGACTCACTTGGGTTCAGACTGCAATTTTGCCACTTACTTATTGCATGCTCCCAGGCAAGTGACTTATCCTCCCTGGGCTTCTGCAATGAAACAGGAGCAAGTATCCACTCACAGAGCTGCTGTGAGAATAAAATAAGGTCATAGAAAACACCTAACATGTAGTAGACCCACAATAACTATCCATTCCCTTTCTTGTTACCCTCCCCTAACTTCCATCTTGTTTGCATGTACAGGCTGCTGTAGATATCCTAAGCCAAGTTTCTGCCAAATTGGCTGCAAAAATTTTTTGTCTCTGCTCTTATAAGCCTCTGGCACTAGGTCCTATTCTGACCCAAATTAGTAAGGTCCTGTTCCTCTGGGAATTTGTCTCCCAGGTCCCCTCACCTACATGCATGAGAATGTACACTGAAAATCACTGTGAAAGCCTGGAAACAATCTCCATGCCCAGGAGAAACAGTTCATGAATTATGCATATGCATGGGGGGGGGGGTCCTGCACAGTGGTAACGAAGAAGCAGCTCTCTCCGTATTCATCCTAAGTCATCTCCAAGATAAAGAGAAAAAAGAAAAGTATGGGCAGCGCCTGTGGCTCATAGGAGTAGGGCACTGGCCCCATATACAGGAGGTACCAGGTTCAAACCCAGCCCTGGCCAAAAAACTGCAAAAAAGAAAGAAAAAAGAAAAGTATAGAGCAATTTGTTTAATTGAGCAGCTGAGGGTCAGATTCTAACCACAGAACAGAGAAAATGGCCTGAGGGACTAATGCTCACTTTGCCCAGGGATGGTATAGGACTGGCACCACTTGGGATGCAGAGGAGAGGAGCTCACCTCTACGCACCACAGATGCTGTGGGGCATGAAGACCTAGTTCTTTCCTGGAACCCCACTGAGAAAGGCTGGCCAGACCAGCTCTGGCAGGACACTGGAGAAATCAATATTATCAGTTCCTGGAATGCAGAATGAGGAGACTGGGTGGGTGTGGAAAGAAGTCATACATTACAGATCAGATCCTTGAGTACTTTTGAATCTTTAACCATGGCCATGATTTAACTGGTTAAAATGAAAGCAAACCATTTTAAATGAGAATTTTGTAAAATCCAAATGAATTAAATAGTAATAATAACTTGCTGTTTGACCTTGGGCAAGACTAACAGGGACTCCATACCCACATCTCTGAAATGAAAAGACCATCCAGAAAGAACACAGGTCTCAAGATCAGAGAGCCATTCTCGGGTCCTGATTCCCAGCACTGTGATCCAGGGTAAGGGCCTGGGCTAGGCATTGCATTTCAGTGGAACTGACCCAACTGAGGCAGGTTTGTCCTCAGCGATGGGATGTCAGCAACAGTAAGCCACCCCAGATTTGGGCACACACTCTGTGTCCCAGCAACAAGAGCTTGTTTATACTGTTTCCCAGGGATCAGGATCACAGCAGCCCTTGGCTCCAGGGGTCTAATTTTAAACACTGGATTCTGGGCAGACAGAACAAAATGGCCAGACCTGGCTACCTACAAGATACATGCGCTAAAAAAAGGTGACCCTGAGTGCAGAGAACAGAAGAGAGAATATCTCTCCCTCCCCCTCTCTCCCTCCTTCCGCAAACTGCAAACTGACTTCTCCAACAAGTGTCTGTACCCCAGGAGCTTCCAGGGAGCAGGAGATGGTCAGTTAGCAGTGCCCTGGGGCAGTTCCCATTTTACTCTAAATCAAGAGCCTCAAAGCTGTCTGATCTAAGAATCCCATCTGGAAGCATCAGTTCAAAACAGACCACTAGACCCCAGACAGAGGCTCCTTAGGGGTCTATTTTTTTTTTTTTTTTGAGACAGAGCCTCAAGCTGTCCCCCTGGGTAGAGTGCCCTGGCATAAAAGATCACGGCACCATCCAAAACATGGGAACAAGCGAGTAACATGCAACCGCAACCCAAGTAGCTGGGAATAAAGGCGCCCCCCATAAACCCATGCAATTTTTTTTGTTGAAGCCCACAAATCTTGTTTGCGGGTCCAGCCGGGGGAATTTAAACCAACACCAGAGGTTTAATGGGCCAGGCCCCTTCACCGTTTTTGCCAAGGTGCCCCCCATGCCCCGCCATTTTTTGG
>CAUYTI010115464.1:0-47876 GCA_963575145.1 Galago senegalensis
CAGTCAGACTTAGACCTCAGTGGTTAGAGTGGATCACACAGCATTGCGAGGATTTCCTCACTTGCTTTGTTCATTTCTTTTTTTTATTTATTTTTTTTTAATTAAATCATAACAGTGTACATTAATACTATCATGGGGTACGGTGTACTGTTTCTGTATACAATTTGAAGTACTTTTATCCAACTGGTTAACGTAGCCTTCATGTCTTTTTCTTAGTTACTGTGTTAAGATATTTATCTTCTACATTTAGAGAGATTCACATGTACCCTTATAGGATGAACCATAGGCATGATCCCGCCAATCAGCCTCCCTCCACCTACCCTCCCCTTTCCCCTCCCTTGCCTCTTCCCTCTCCCTATGTTCCTGGGCTAAAATTGGGTTATAACTTTTCTATGAAAGCTATAAATTAGTTTCTCATTTCTAAAGTGACTACATTGAGTATAAAGACTCTGCATTCCATGCAGAGTATTCTGTATCTCTGACATTGTCTTCTGCAGAGAAGACCCTCAATGAATAACTGTCAAGAGGGGGAAAGTGGTGGCCTCTCTCACCTATCATTTGAGAAACTCAGTTCTGGTCCTGGTGAGCTGTTTTTACATCACCTATTAAGCCCTACTAATCTCCTATTAAGTCTATTAATAACTTACAAGGTATAAAACCCTATTTTAGCTAAGATGTTTGCACAGCTTCCTCACTGTCCTGGCAAGTATGGAAGTAGACAACACTAATCTCCATTCTGGACCCAAATCAGGAATTCCTGTTTGCTTAGTTGACAGGGATAAATCTTCCTGTACATAGAAATGTATCACATTGATGCTTCTGATGGGCAGGTTGCCCAGAACTTCATTGAGTCATTAATGATTCTACTTGATCTGTTGACAATTGGAGCTGTGGAAATAAAATTTCAAACAGTGGATATGAGGCTGGGCAAACACGAAGGCCATGCACAAAGTTCACAGCTGGCACAGAGCTTGGGGTTTGCAGTATGTCTCTGCAGTTGGCTATAGGAGGGGAAAAAGAAGTGCAGATTCTAAAATTAGGTCAGGAAATTAGACCTTAACCTCAACCAGTGTGTTTGGGGGCTCTAATCCAGGTAAGAAAGATGGCAACACTCCACAGGAGTGAGAGGAAAATGGATTTTAAATCTAACTCTGTCATTTGGATAAATCATCTATTCTCTCTGATAACAAATTTCTTTATCTCTGAGAAGTACATAGTGACAGCAAAGCAGGCTTGATATGAAGGCAGGTATTTCCATACTGCTATTAGAGTAAGACAAATATGAATTCCATTCATAGATCTATAAAACCCTACCTGTGAAAACTTAAGACATTACTCTGTTCACTGAGTTTTTGCAAATTGGGAAAAGTACCACCAGGGGATAGCCAGAAATAATGAGCTTAATATTCCCATAGCAACACAGGTAGACCTCAGACATTTATTGTATAGGGAAAGCAAGAATGAAAATACACACAAAACACTATGCATGTTTGAGGGTGTATGTGTGTGTAAAACTATATATGTAACAAAAATTGGAGAGCCACCCTTTAAATGCACTGGAGTTAAGGGCTAAAGTAAACAAGAGAAAATGAGTGATAAGAAATCATGGAGGGATGGGCAGTACCTGTGGCTCAAAGGAGTAGGGTGTTGGCCCTATATGCTGGAGGTGGTGGGTTCAAACCCAGTCCCAGCCAAAAACTGCAAAAAAAAAAAAAAAAAATCATGGAGGGGAAAAAGTAAAATGAAAAATTATCTTGCATGGCCATGGACAGCTGTACTCCTGAATGGAATGATATGATTAACTCGATTCTGTGGTTAATAAAGAGTAAAAAATGTAATCATGAAAATAAATCTATAATTAGAAACCATGATAACTGTTGTAAATAAAACAAAAAGATGCCATGATTAAGAATAAACAGGGATAGGGAAGCTCCAACATAGAGATTAAAGTGGGCCAGGGAAAGAGTATAGGAAATGACATTCCAGACAACAGGAAAGCTTTTGCAAAGGTCATGGATTTGCAAATGAATGGGCGTACTGGAGGCACTGAGAGACTTGAGACTGGGTAGAGATGAGCCTGGTGTGGTTTAAGAGGCCAGTGTATGCAAGATCTTGTACACCACATGTAAAGGTTGCCTTTTTACCTTAGTGTAATGAAAAAACATTAAGGGGTTTTAAAGACAAGAGCTAATGAATAACAATGAAGAGAATGTATGGGGTATGGTCAGATTTTTGTTGAATTCTCTAATTGCAGTCAGGGACCCAAAGTGGAGGCAAACAGAACCATTAAGCGCTTGTCTGTGGCAATCCAGATGGACCAAGAATAGTTTGGACATCAGTGTAGGCAACAGGAATATAGAAAAATGACTGATTGGAGAAATACATGGAGGTAACATCAACAAATTATAAAGGTCTAATAAGTCTGTGTCGTGGCTTCTATGTGTGTTCAAACAGGACTTCTCCTGGTCGAGAGTTATGCTTCCCTTTCTAATTGACATAAGAAATAGCCATGTTATTTTTTTTTTTTTTTAGCTGACACGGTGTGGCTGAAAGTCACATATGTCACTTCTAGGTAGAATTTGTAAGAGTCAATTTTGCTATATTCTCCTTTCCACTGACATGAGACTAGAAATGCACCCTCACCAACCTGGGTCTCAGGAAGATAATGGTGCATGAGAGAGACCTCACTGACCAGTGACAACATGAGCTGAGAACCTTCTTGCTCCAGTGCACATCAAATGTTTGCTAAAATAAACCATCCATGGGGCCATAAAACAAATCTCAGTGTATTTTATCTTTAAAAAAATTGCATTAAAATTGGAATCAGTAACAGAAAAAAACCTTAAGAATCTTCAAATATTTGGAAGTTAAACAATTTACTGTAGAATAACACATGGCTTAAACAAGAAATAATAAGGAAATTAAGAAAATATTTTGAAGAAATTAGAATGAAAACACAATATGGCAAAATTTGTAGGAAGCAACTCAGGAAAATATAAATTTTAAGTGACTATATTGGAAGGAGAGAAATAAAAAATTAATGATCTATGATTCCACTTTAGGAGTCTAGAATAAAAGAGCTAACTAAACTCAAAATAAGTATAAGAAAATCTTTAGTACCATACTGCAGAAATTAAACAAAATAACATAGAACCATGATAGAGAAAATTATTGAAATAAAAACTGGTTCTTTGAAAAGTTTAATAAAATTGATAAAACCTAATAAGATTGATTTTAAAAAAGAAAATATAAACTGCAATATCAGGAATAAAAAGGCATCACATTAAATTCTGCAAACATTACCGTGTTTCCCTGAAAATAAGACCCAGCCAAAAAATAAGCCCTAGCAGGATTTCTATGCATTTGTTAAATAAAAGCCCTACCCCAATAATAAGACCTAGTGATGAATGTGGCTGCATAGCCACACCATGCATTTTGGCGCAGAGAATAAGACATCCCCTGAAAATAAGCCCTAGTGTGTCACCTTGAGAAAAAATAAATCCAAGACAGTGTCTTATTTTCGGGGAAACACGGTAGAAGGAGAAAAAGGGGAAGATTATTATAAGAAAAACTTTATGCCAATAAATTCTGCAACTTAGATGAAATGAAAAAAGATCTTGGAAAGCACAACTTACTAAAACTAATGTAGAACACTTAAAAAATCTGAATACCTCTATTTAAGAAACTGAATTCAAATTTTAAAAATTTTCCACAAAAAAATTAAAGAATTTTCTTCTAAATTTTATTTGAGCATGAAGAAGACCATAAAATAGAACTCTCCCCCTCAAAATATCTTAGAAATAAAGAAAATGTGGATTTTCTCATGCTGTCTCATTTTAAGACTTACTATGAAATTAATGTAACCAAGGCCATCTGCTATTGTTAAAGGGATATAAACTTAAATCAAAAGAATAAAATAGGAGTTCTAAAAATGAATTCACAAATGTATCTAAAAATACAAAGGTGCCCTAGCATTGAACGGGTAATGGAAAGTGTCCTCAAACAATGTGGGATGGATATGAAGTCACTGGATGGAAATGGGCAAATGAATATCTGTATGGACAGGATAAAACTCAAAACCTACTTTATTCCCTGTCA
Organism: Galago senegalensis; assembly: GCA_963575145.1. Taxonomy (NCBI): domain Eukaryota; kingdom Metazoa; phylum Chordata; class Mammalia; order Primates; family Galagidae; genus Galago; species Galago senegalensis. Next base: position 4,099 of record CAUYTI010115464.1, read on the forward strand.
TAAAATTTATTTGAGATGTGAGATATATGTAAGAATAAAATCTATAAAACTTTTCCAATAATATCGAGGAATATCTACACAACCTTATCAAGGCCAGTCCGGGGAGAAATGATACAGAAAAGACAGACTGTAAAAGGGAAATCTTGATAACTTGAACTTCAAAATTAAAAATCTCTGCATATCAAGAAAACAGGACAATGATTAGGTGGAAATATTTAAACCTATATATTTGAGAAAGTAATGTAGATGCTCTGTAGAGAGAAGTACTAACTCCTAATGAGAAAAACAGCGAAATTAATAAAATAGGAAGATTGGCAGGAACACTTTACAAAGAAAGATGCTTCAATGGTTTAGGAACACATGAAAATTTACCCAACTTCATTAGTCACCAGGGAAAATGCAAATGGAAACCAATCTGTACACCCACTAGTTACGTAGTTGGTGTAACTTGGTACAACTGATTCAGAAAACTGTTAAACTTCCTCAAGCTGTTTTTAAAACATTTATGTATTCTGTGATTCAATAATTTCACTGCAAAGAAGATAAAATCTACTAAAGAGTTAGACACAAGTGTTCATAGCAGTTTTATTCATAGTAGTGCAAGATTGTAAGCAATTCAAATGTCCATCGACAGGAGACATCATCAACAGAAGCATATTGTTCCCTGAACCAAAAATGCCTTCTGTCATTATTCTGAAACAGACTCCCATATTTTGCATGTCTAACAAGTTCACAGGTGGTACTGATGTTGTCAGAGCATGGACTGCTCTTGAGACCCACTAGATGGTAAACAGCAGGCTGCAGGGAACACATCTGTCTTATTCCTTATTCCCACCAGTTATTACAGGCATTGTGTAAGACACTCATGGTAAGCAAATAACCAAACTGGTATATTTATTAATATATGTTTGGATACTACTGAGTGATAATGAGGAATGTATTGGTGACACATTATATAAACAAGCCTTTGTGTGGCCTTTTGAACCAACCCCACATTGGATAACTTTACCTCTGATTTTGACCTTCTCATGCCTATCTCCACTTTAGTCACTTAGCCCCAGCCCTAATGTCTCTCTTACAGTTGCTAATAAGAGTCCTGAAACTCAGCTGATAGATGGGTGAGAACTGAGTAGCCCAGAACGTGTGGTGCCCTATAACAAGAATGGCTTCACTCACCCTTTATCACTTCGCATCTTCCTCAAAGCCTATGCTATTTTCCTGAATGTTTTATTACAAAAATTTGCAAACAAGTTGAAAAATTTTATGGTAAATGTCTGTATGCCTACCACCTAGATTTTACCATTGACATTTTGTTATGCTAGTTTCAACCCATGCATATCCAATATCCATTCCCTGACTTAATCATCCACTATTATTCTGGCAGTTCTGCAGGGGCACTTTCTGTAAATCACCTAAGAGGCCAAGATGTTACATTCTATCCTTACACCCTCTCTTACACTTTCTCATCCTTCTCTGCTAGACTAGTGATCCTCAAAATTGAGCTTGCATCAGAATCACCTTGGAGGCTTTCTAAAACACAGGTTAAGATGTCCCATCTCCAAAATTTCTGATATAGCAGGTCTTGAATGGGGTTCAAAATTTTGCATTTCTGACAAGCGCCCAGTTAGTTCTGATGCTGTTGGTTAATGTAAGCACCCTGCTACAGGCATCCTAACTGTCTCACTACTGGTTCCCATCAGCTATCACAACCACAGAGTGGGCCCTTGGAATGTAACAGGCATTTGTTGAATAAATAAGCAAATGTGGATGTTTGTGTTTCTCTGGGTGTGTGTGCTCATGCATACATATCCTTTTTCATTTACAGTATCATAGGAAATGCTTGTAACTATTATTGTCAATAAATATCTCTACCAACCTGCTTATCTTGTTTACTTATATATCTCTGTGATTGGGTATTTAAATTGTTCCTAATTAATTCTGTTATAGAGATTTTCATACTTTTTCCAAACAGGTTCTGATTATCCACAGGGATTCCATTATAGAAGGAAATAAAAAAAAAAAACTAACAGGGTAAAATACATCTTCTATTTTTTTCTTTAATGTCTTGGGTAACAACTCAGGCTGTTGTTTCCTACTTAAATGAAGTAGTAATTATGACTGTCAAAGGCACTTTTCTCAAGGGAAGGGGAGAAAACCTTAAGCATAGTTTAACTGCAAATTAGATAATGCAGTTGTGAAGATAGGAGGTAAGACCACAGAACCTGCCTTGGACTGTCCTTGTGCTGTTTTCTTAACTACCATGTACCTGCTTCTAAAAGACCGGAAGGGCTCCCCTGTGAACCAGAGAGTTGACCGACCTCACCCTTGAGTTCTTCAGATAAAGAACTTGAATGGAGTGACCTTGAGTTGAGCACAACTTTTAAAATACACTTATGCAAGGGTTCCTTGGCTCCCATGTGAAAATGAAAAGGCAAGCATTTCATAATTTCTTTGAATTTCAGTAATGATTTCTACCATATGTAAATGAAATTTTTCAAAATGATGTTTTCCTTTGCATTGGAGCCAAGGAACAAAATTACCATCGGTACCATCTTCACCTGATATGAGAAACTATCCCTCTCATTGGAAAGCAGTTAGGGGCCTATTTGCAATGCTCTTTATTCAATGTAAGATTAAGTTGTTTATGTAGATGCCACAACATTCGTCTACCCATAAATCCATCCTACCCCTCTGTAGTGAGTGTTTACCTATTCCTGCTATTGTGGGAAAACAAATTATAGGAAGTACTGTCTTTTTTCAAGGAGGCTGGACTCTATCAGGAAATGGAGTTAATAATCTCAGTGTAATGTGATGTTGTTTTCAGGTAAAATATTCATAGGTCTTATGGGGAAAGACCAGTATTTAAGTGATGCTGGGATCTCATGGAAAGGCATTTAACTTAGTTTTTTTTTTTTATTTTTGATTAAGTCATAGCTGTGTATGTTAATATTATCATGGGGTACAGTGGGTTGTTTCTATATACAATTTGGAATACTTTCATCCAACTGGTTAACATAGCCTTGGAGCTGGAAAATATTCTTCTTAGCAAAGTATCTCAAGAATGGAAGAAAAAGTATCCAATGTACTCAACCCTATTATGAAACTAATTTATAGCTATCATAGGAAAACTATAACCCAATTTTAGCCCAAGATTATGGGAAAAAGGGAAAGGGAAGGGAGGGGAGGGAGGAGGCTAGGTGGAGGGAAGATAATTGGTGGGATCACGCCTCTGATTTATCCTATAAGGGTACATGTGAATCTTACTAAATGTAGAATTTAACTTAGTTTTGAAGGCAAAATAACTTTGTTATAGGAAATGTGGCAAAGCCCAGTGTTAAGTAGAGAATAGCAGTCTAACTACAAAACAGAAAAAAGCATTCCAAAGAGCAAAGATCCTTCAGTGGAGTCCGATGTGGGATCTTTTGTATGAGATAGTTCAGAAAACACTGGACAAGCTTGCCAAGGTCAGATCAGAAACTGCAGTGAAACCGATGGACCAGGTCTGGGCTCTGCCTCTTCAGTTCTTTGTGTTTTGTTCTCTGTGTTACAACCCTGCTGGCCTTCAATCATTCCTCCGAAGCCTCATGCTCCCACTGTCCTGGACCTCTGCACACTGCCTGGGAATTTCTTTAATACAATCCTCTTCTTCCTCCTCCTCCATCAACTCTGGGCTTCAATTATACTTGCTCAGGGAAGACCTCTCTGACCCTCTGGGAGAAAGGGCTGTGTCTCTTCTCTACATTCTTCTAGTGTAGCCCTTATTGAAGTTAATGTTTATAAGCACGATCACTCTTTCCTTATTCTATAAGCTCAAGTGGGAAAGGAGACTTACCTGTTTTCCTCAATATCATGTCCTGTTTTGAGCAAAATTTCTTTTATGTAGCATGTACTTAGCAAGTATGAGAGGAAAGGATTAATATTTACCCACGAGTTTGCTGTGTGCATGTGTACGTGCAATATTTTTTCACTTAATTCTTCTCCAAACTCTTTCAGCTTTGAAATATTTTAAAAATTTATTTTCCAGTTCCAAGAAATTGGGCTCATTGAAGTTAACTTTCTTAAAGTTGCAGCATGCCCTCACATCATCATGAGTTATATGTGTTAGCCTCTCTTTCGAACCTATGACCACAAAATTCTGCCCAGAGAAAAAGGAGTAATTTTATCATCTGCTGTTTTAATGACTCTGGTTTTTTAAGACCAAGCCATTCTATTGCCCATTTCCATTTAGCTAGGTGGATTCTTCTAACATTGCAATAACATTGTTGTTTACTTATCTATTTCCCCTATCTGTGCATACTGTAAGGTCCTGGAAAACATGGCTCTTGTCCTGTTCACACTGCTCTTATGTACCTGGAGTATAAGAGGTTCTCTAATTAGAGGTGGGAGGTTTTCATCAGACAGTTTAGATGCTATCAGAGAAGTTGTCCTTAAACTGCAGAGGTACTGTCTCACTGACTCTATCACCTACCTGCCTTTAGAATGAAATAAATGGTCAAGTTATACTGGTCAATCCCACATATATGTATCTGTTGAGTACTTACGATGTAGCAGGCATTGTTTCCTAGAACAGAGAGCAAGCGTGTTTAGCCTGTGGCTGCAGGCAAATTATTTCAGGGCTACCTTGTTCATATTGTGAAAAGTATGCATGGACCTTTTCTTTCACTCATCAGCTTTTGTTAGTTGTTTGTGTGTGTAACATGTGGTCTAGATAAACTTTTATTCTTACAGTGTGCCACAGAAAAGAAAAAAGATAGATACTCATGAGGTGTACAGTAGTGAGTAATACAGTCCAAGTTCAAGTCCCTGTGTCTATTGAGAGCTCAATTAGGCCCCTAAAATCTCATAGCTAATAAGTAGCAGAGTCAACCTTTCAATGTAGGTTGACTTGGCACGTAAGCTGTTTACAGGTTGCTGCTCTGTGCCACCTCCCTAACCCAGACTCCAAAAGAAATACACCATAATTTCTCTAATGATGACATTTAGCCTTATTCAAGCATTGCTCTTCCTCTGGGAACATTCTTCTTATCAGTTTGTAACATGACCCAAGATTTTTGCCATCTTGAAAAGAAAATATTGCTTTCATTCCCATCCTCTTCATCATTCCTTGACTATTGTAACACTTATTCTTATTCTCATAGCAATTACCATATCCTTTTGTACTTCAACCAGACATCCCGGATTTAGGGGAATAAATTTTGCTTTTCATCATAAAAGGAAGGATCTTTAATTAATATAAATGCAGTCCATTATTCTGGTGCAGTTCCTTTGCCTGGAATACTTTGGCCACTAATCCTCCTTAGAATTTCAGAGATTTCAAAATCCCCTCTCGTATTCTACTTTAAGCAAATTCAGGGAAGAAGCTTTATGTTTACATATGGTTCCCCTTTTATATATATTTCTAATTCTGATGTTTCTGTTACCTAGTTTACATCTTACATGAAGGACTCTTGTCTCTTCAACATCCATATTCTATTTTAAACAATACATTTACCTGCTCTTTCTTTCCTCATTGGCCATTGCAAATATCATCAAGTTAGTCCCACTGCAATAAATAAAACAAAATAAAAGAAAACATATTCCCATGGATTTTTATATATTCACTTTTTTTCCCTCAGCTCTCTATAGGTTGCAACTACAAATTTCTATCATCTTTTGTTGCCTGTATGATAATTAGTGAGGGAATGGGTCCTTGCAAGCATTTCTATGGTTTTAGCTTCCTTGCCGCCTTCCTTTTCTTCTAATTTGGAAGTTTCCCTTTGTTCTTCTTCTGCTTAACCACTTCTGTAGGACTTGTTAATCTAAGACTCCAGTTCCTTGCACAGACGCCTGCTCTTCAATTCTCTTTGCTCTTTCCTGGTAAGTTTGCTGTTCCATCTACCTCTTTATTTTCTCTGTGAACTACAGTCAAGGCTGAATTTTGTAAAGCAACCCTTTCCGAATCTTTCCACTTCAGGAAGAGTCTTCCTACTATTTTCATATTCTTCTTCAACAATGGTAACCATGTATGTATTTCTCTCTTTTCACTGCCTCCTGAAATTTACCTTGACTTTTCTCCTACTGTATCCCCAAGATCTTTTTACTTGCTCTTCCTTCAGGCCCCCAAATTTTTCCTGTATAGTTTAAGGCAGAGTTTAAACTATCTTATGACCTCATGAGTCGTGTTCTCCCACCTTTCTCTACTTCTTTTTGTAAATTCTCCTGACCTTTTTGGAGACCTTTAGCCCTCTTTTCCACAAGAGCAGCACAACTAATCCCTTTTTCTAAGAGCATAGCTGTGTTCTTATTTTTCACATCACCTTTTTAACATCATGCATGGCAGTCACCTTTATCACATCTATATCCTGTGTTTTTATAATTCTAAGAATAAACCTTGCATTTTAGACATGTTGTAAAACAGACACCCACATTTAAAATCTCGGAGATGTGGAGACAACCCAAGTGCCCATGAATACATGAATGGATCACTAAAATGCGGTATATGTATATATATACATACACACACACACACCATGGAATACTACTCAGGCATAAAAAATAATAACCTAGTATCTTTTGCAACAATCCAAATAGAATTAGAGACCATTCTCCTAAATGACACAAGAATGGAAAAACAAACATCTCATGTACTCAGTTCTAAGTTAGAACTAGTTGATCAACACTTATGTGCACATATGGGAGCAAAACTTAATGGAATTCAGGTAGGTGGGAGGAGGGGATGGATAAATTCACACCTAATGGGTACATTGCACACATTGCACAGTGGGTAAAGAACACATTTAGAACTTTGACTCAAAATATACAAAACCAAACTATGTAACCAAAACATGTGTACCCTGAAATATTCTGAAATTTAAAGAAAATAAGAAATTCATTAAGAAAGAAAAATAAAATTTAAAAATAATATTTAATTGTTATTTATATGTGTTAATCTGAAAGTAATACTATGGCATGTCAATTTTATTATGCTTATTTCATAGATTTAAAAATATAGACCTCATTTTACTAGAAATATTACAAAGAAAATATGAACCATTTGATCCTAGGAAATTTTATTCTTGACAATATGTCTCATTAGTTATTCTTTTAATTATTAGAGTACTTAAATATACCAGAGAATGTTTTATGTTCTGGGAAAACAAGAATAACTCTCCTATTTAAAAGGCATTCAAAATTTGGGGGGGGGAATGAAAAATAAACAATTTTGATTCATGCAGTATGTACAACTATGTGACAGAGAGTTATGGGATACAAAGGAGAGAGACATTTATGTACAGAATCAAAAATAGTTTCACTGATAAGCATATCTTTGAGCTGTGTATAAATGAATGAATAAGCACTTATGATGTGAAAAGGGGATAAAAGAGAGGCTTCCAATTGGCAGTAATATGTTATGTGCTAAGATATAAAGAACACGATATGATTAGGGAAAGGAAGCAAGTGTAGTTTGAATCAAATGTAGATTATGTGAGGTGGTGAGATAGGTGTCACATGAGAAAAGTAAGTTGGGAATGAATTGTATTTCTCTTGACAGAATTTAGACTACTGCCAAAGGCCATTGAGCACAAATAATCCCTGGAAAATCAATTATTTAACATATACTAATCTATTAGTTGTACTTGGTCCATTCAAGGAACTGAGTGTTCTTGTTTAATGGTGGAAGAGAGACTTCTGCTCTATGTAATTATATGGAGGTTCAGACAGAAAATCACTGCACCATTTGCAACTCCCTGGACGTCAACATCTACACGCAAAGAGCAAGAAAGAGATAACAGAGGCTAGTGTAGGAGGTTTTCATCGGTCAGTCCTAGACATCAAAAACCATCAATTCTACTCATATTCTGTTTGCTAGAACCAAAGGAGAAGGCTGTATCTACCTGAAAGAGACACTGAGAAACAATTTACCTGAGTACCCAGGAGAAAATTCTCTACCCAGGCAATGCAACATTTTTGAGGTGGTGGGATTTTCAAGTAGGGGAATAGCATCTAGATTCAGATTTGTTTGAAGAATACCAAGCTTGGAGGAAAGATAGATATTTTAATTCTGTATACAGTTCAAGATGACCTTAACATAAGGACATATGAGAAAGCTGAGCATGGATCTTGGAAGCACTTAAAATTATTATTAAATCCTATCCTTGAGAATTATCCAAATTAAGGTGAAATAGTTAAAAGTTACAGGAATTGATTACTTTGACCAGGGATGGTGGCTAGGACAAGGAGAAAAAATGGGAGTAAGTGCATCTTAAAAATTCTTATTGAAATAACTGAACAAAAAAAATGAGTGAAAAGATGATAATGACTATCAGAGAAAGAGGAAGAAAACCAGGATGAAGCAAGGCTGACAAATCCAGGGGAAGATATGGTTTCACTGGGGTATTTGTTCAGCAGTATAAAATGCATTAGATCATCCAAATAAGAGATGTGCGAGCTAATGAACTTAATATTTAAAGGTTGTTATATCCTATAAAAAAGCAGTTTCAATTAAGATTTTGAAACAGATGCTAAAATGCAGTGGTGAGGAAATAAAGGGAGCAAAATGTACAGAAACAAAGTATTGTGATTTTTCAGAAACCTGGATAAGCAGGAAGAAAGAGAGGGGGTGACTTTAGGGAGAGCAGGGTTGAGACAAGGTTCTATTTTGAATTTTTTAAAGATAGTAGATATTTCAACATATGTGTGGGATCAAGGGAAAAAGGCAATGGAGGAGGTTTGAAACATCGAACAGACAGAATAATTGATGGAGCAATGCTTTAGAGGAGAAAAAGCTGCAAACATAGGTGGGGGCATCAGCTTTAGAGAGAAAATGTCAATATCTTCTTTTGGAGAAGTCACAAAAGAAAAGAAATGAGAAGAAAGTTTGAAGCATACACACATTTCAGGCCAGAAGGAATTTGATTCAGAAACTAAGTTCTGTAGTTATTTTTCCAAAGAAGTTGCAGACCAGGTCTTCTGATGAGGTGAAGAAGGAATAAGATGATGACTGAATAAAATAGAAAATGTTTAGATGAATTACAGAAGGACAGGAGGAGGCAACCAAGGTCTTGTGAAACAGCTCACAGACATAACTGAAAACCCAATTAGGACAGAAGTTATATGCCACCTGTCTTGAGAACAAATCTCATGTTAAAGACCCATTAGCCTCTGCCCTTCCAAGCCCTGTATTTTTGGACTTTTTTTTTTTTTTTTAGAACCAACAATTTCTTTACTGCAAACTAAATTTGCTGTGTTCCATGGGTAAGTCGAAAAAATCTTGATCATCCCTGCTTTCTATCTTCTTTATAAGGTTTATTTGCAGATAAATCTTACACTTTGACTTAGGAGGAAGACATTCAGGTCTCTGTTACTCAAATTTCATATTTAGCTTTTATTCTGCATAAACCTTAATAAAGCATTTTAGATCACATTCTTTGTAGCTTATACATTCATCACTCATTATCTTCACAACCCTGACTCATGCCAAGTAATTTCAAGAGCAATGCACCATACCACTAGGGAAGCTGGGATGGGGAAGGAACTTGCAAGGGGGTGAAACTACTTGTAAGAAGACTAATTTTAGTTCACCCTTGTAGGAATATGGAATTCAAACATTTACCACATATCATACCAACAAAGTCCAAGACAGCCATCTTAGTCTGCAGAGGATATGCTATGGTCTGAATATTTGTGTCTCTCTAAAATACGTGTTGAAACCTACTCCCTATTATAGTGGTATTAAGAGTGGGACCTTTAGGAAGTAATTAGATCATGGCCAGGAATGACTTGATTTTCCCTGGTTCTTGGTTCCCAGCACCAAAGAATTGGGTCTGTTACCAAGTCAGTGATGGATAAAACACAGATGCACTCAGGCAGTTCACACAAGCAGTCTTTATTGCAAAGGCAGAAAAACAAAAGAAAAAGCACATCTCAGAATAGGGATGGGTCTATCTCTGTGAGTGGAAAAGACAGTGTGGTCTTAACTCATCTTTATTTTATGCTTATTGCTAATGATATACTAAGCACTAGGAAGAATATTCTTTATTTTTCTTAGTAGAGGTGGGGATTTCTTAGACCTAGGGCACTCCCCATTTCTAATCTTATAGGGTCACTTGCAGTGGTTGTCATGTCAATTGTAAACTCTCGTGGTGCCGTCGTGTCATTTTTACCAGGTTAATGATATGAGACAATAGGTCACCTTGGGTTGGTTCTGTGCATACCCCATACCTGGAAAGGTCACTAACCTCAAGTTTCCTGCTTCTGGGGTGGGGTGAGGTGTTGATAGATGTTCATTGGCCTCCTCAGGTTTGCTCCCTCTCTGTGGTGAAGGTACTAAACTGTCAGCCTGCCCCTGCTATCTGTTCCTACCAATTGTGAGGCCTTCACCCTCATGGATGGGATTAATACTCTTGTAAGGAGACCCAAGAAGCTTGTTTTATCTTTTCCACCAGGTAAAGATACAAAGAAATCACCATCATCAAGGAATGGGCCCTCACAAGGCACCAAATCTGCCCTCAGCTTGTGTTTGGAATTCTCAGACTCTAGAATTATGAGAAATAAATTTCCACTGTCTCTGAATTACCCAGCCTAAGGTATTTAGTTATAACAACATGAGTGGATAAAGACAGAAAAATTGGTGCTGAGAAGCAGAGTGTTGGTACAAAAATATCTCAAAATGTGGAGGCAGCTTTGGGACTAGGTATTGGGCATAGGCTGGAAAGTTTGAGGGAGCAGAGTAAAAAAAAAAAGTCTATATTGCCACAAATAGCTAATAAAGGGTGATTCTGATGATGACTCAGTAGAACAGGAGAGTTGTAGAGAATGCCTGAAGCTCCTCAGAACTTATTTAAGAGGTTGTGATCAGAATGCTGGTAGAAATATGGATGATTAAATGATGTACTGATGAATTCTCAAGTGGAAGTCAAGAATATGTCATTGGAAACTAGAGAATAGGCCATCCTTGCTATAAAGTTCAGAAGAAGTGGGCTGATTTGTGTTCATGTCCTAGTGGCTTGTGAAAATATGGACAATAAAATAGGACATTTAGTGAAAGAAATATCCAAGTGAAGTGTTAAGGGTATGGCATACCTTCCCTTGAATCCTTAAAGTAAAATATGAAAAGAGAGAAATAAATTAAAGAAAAAATAGTGATGAAAAGGGAAGAATACCTTTAAGATTTAGAAAATCCTCAGCTTAGCCACATTACAAAGAATGATAAAAGCATGTTTAGGAGGGAACACCAAGTGAGGTGGTCACCAAGTGACCAAGTGAGGTTTTTTTTTTTTTTTTTTTACAGTTTTTGGCCGGGGCTGGGTTTGAACCCAACCACCTCTGGTATATGGGGCCAGCACCCCACTCCTTTGAGCCACAGGCACTGCTCCCAAGTGAGTCTTTAATATAAAGATTAGTATGAAGACCCAAAAGCCTGGTGAAAATTGCCCCCTAAATGCATTTCAGAGCTGCTGCAACAATCACAGGTCCAAAATGCCAAAGATTTGGGAGCAGAAAACAGGATTTTCAAGGCTCAGGCATACCCAGGTGTGGCTCAGGCTGCCCCTCCAGAAGGCCCACATGGTAAATTTTGGCAGTGCCTGCACTGTGCCTTCTCCATTAAGATGCAGCATCCACAAGGCATGAGAATGTGGCCATCCCCACCTAGATTTCAAAGCATGCCCCAGAGAGAAGGAGCCCTACTATGACAACATTTAATGGAGCATTGAAGGATACCCTTGAGACTCCTGAGTGTTAGACCGAGTAAGATGTGACTCCAGCCTAGGAAAGCCACAACAGGACCCTCCAACCAGAACAGCTGCAGTGTGGGCTATGCTCAGCAAAGCCATGGAAGCAGGGTTCCCCAAAGTCCCCACGAAGGTGGGATTGGAGTCAAAGGATTATTTTGGAGTTTTAAGATTTAATGTTTACCCTATTGAGCTTGGGAATTGGTCAGAACCTATTACTTTTTCTTCATTCCTATTTTTACCTTTTATAGTAGTAATGTCTACCCTACCATTGTGTTCTGGAAGTACATAACAGGGTTGGTTTCACAGGTCCAAAGCTGGATTTGAGATCACTAATATGTCCACCTCTAATTGGGGTCCCAGTTGGTCCTCAGGTTTATATGGAAATTTGCAAGATATACAAAGAATGTTGCAACCTACTCCAAGAAACTGAGACTTTTCCAACAAAAATACCAAGTCAGCAGAAGATCATGAGAATTTCATGACACACAAATACTCCCGTATTGGTGAGATAGGTTATGAATAGAAGCCTTCCTGGGATAAGGACAGATTGTGGACCTGGATGGATTTGCAGCCACACACAAGTGTATAATATCAATATACTTTAGCTGGAAGGAGGGCTGACATGCTGTCTATAGCTATTCTTTCACTGTGGCTATATTGCTCACACCAGTATTATTACCAGTAGTAAATCTACTTCTAAGAAAAGGTGGCAAAAATGATGGGAAAATTAGAAATTTTTATAGATAGAAGTGGGAATAAACCCCATGTCCCCAATTTTCCAAGTGTCATCTTTCCTTTGTTATTTCTCTATTCCACTTTTAACTTCTAAGCAGGATTGACTTCTTTTACTCTTTCCAGTCTTGCTCATTGCCAATAAACCAAAACCGAGTATTATTCAGGTATTATTCCTTAAGAGGATGAACATGAGGATGAAAGGCAGGTTACTAATATGAAAAATTAAAAAGGGAGTGTTGTTAAGGCTTGTTTAGGTGGGGTTCCCCTGAAGGGAAGGAAACAAAACAAGTCTAATGTCCCCTGCTCCTACTCTTAAAAAACGAAATGCTGAGAACAGAAGCTAATTTGCCTTGATCATCCAAGAAAGCTGAGCAGCACCTTGACTTGAAACTCAAACCAGAAGCATTTCCAGTGGATACAAACCCATGTTTGCTTTATGTCTCTAACGTACTCTTTGGGGCTTCGGGTGTGAAATGGCTTCTATAACAATAACAATAAGGGTGTGCAATCTAGGAAAACATCTGGTGCCACACACTTTCCATGTATGGTATCTTTTAATCCTTTAAACAACCTGAAAAGTAGCCACTTTTATCAATTTCATTTTTTAGGTAAAGGAAGAAAAGTTTATAGGAGAATGAAATACAATAGCCAAAAGTAAGAAACTCAGGATTCAAACCCAGCTTGACTGAGTACGGAGTCAGAGATCACAACCAGGAGGGTACAGACCATGTGTCTTTAAGAAACCAGTTGCCCCCAGGGCAGAAAGGGAGTTTCATTTAGATTTCTATTCATATCTTCACATTTACTATATGCCAATACATCATCTGACCTGAATTTAATAAATTTTTTAATAAATAAAATAATAACACAAAGTTTGTCTTTCCCTCCTCCTCACAGACAAGATTTCAGAATTTTCAGATAAAAAATTAAGAATTGTTCCATAAAAGAATGAACAAGTCAGCATCCCATGATTTCTTGAAATAAAATCTTCATTCAAAATAAAAAGATGACATAGTCTAGAGTTTTCTGGGGTCTGCTATATTACTGATTCATTGTTAATTTCATGCTCATCCACCATCAATGCTATCTTACTTTGTATACTATAAAACTAAAATGTCTTAATTGGGTATTCAAAGGTCTATATCATCTCCAAACTCTAACACCTTCAATCTACTTTTCCTACTTTATCTATCTCTAATCAAATCAGTTCTTTGCCTCAGCTGGGAAAGTCCATCTCCAAACATTAGTTACTAATTCTTATGTCTTTAGTTTTGCTCTTTGTGGAAAACAGAATAATAGTTCCCCAAAGTGTCCATGTCCTATGCTGGGGGCAGTGCCTCATGACTATAATCCTAGCACTCTGGGAGGCTGAGGCCAGTGGATTGCCTGAGCTCACAGGTTCAAGACTCATCTCTAAAAATAGCCAACATTGGCGGGCACCTGTAGTCCCACCTAGTTGGGAGGCTGAGGCAAGAGAATCACTTGAGCCCAAGAGTTTGAGGTTGCTGTGAGCTGTGATACCACAGCACTTTACCAAGGGTGACAAAGTGAGACTCTGTCTCAAAAAAAGCATCTATGTCCCAATCTCCAGAACCTGTGCATATGTTATCTTATATGGCAAAAGGGACTTTGCAGATATGATTAAGTTAAGGATCTTAAGATGGGAAGAAAAAAAAATCAACTTTAACCTAGAGGAAAGTCCCCAAGGTACACATTGCCCAAACTTAGTGGAGCATGAAATGTAGAATTGGTCTCTTTTCTTGCCCAGCTTAGAGTTTCGATCACCCTTATGAGTACATGAACCTGCTGTGTTAAGTGTTAGTCTCAAAATTCAGAAACTTCTAACAGCTCATCTTCACTACTGACTCATTGCACAATTTGATAAAACCAAGTTGTTCATTCACTGAGATGAGCTAAGAGGAATAGCACTCCTAATTTTTAAAGCTGTGAGCAGACAACCATGCTATCTGGGCAACAGGCAGAGAATGCTTAACATATGTAAACAGTTTGGTATTGCAATTGAATAAAATTTGCCACAAGAAATTGTCTGGCACATAGTTAATGATATGCTTCATCATTATTTGACTGCATTGTAATTTGATCTAAATGGAGGGTAGTTTGTGTAAATTACTATATTTATTAGCAGTGACTTTCTTTTAACATTTATATAGCACTTTAGAGTTTATACCACACTTCACCATAGATTATTTCATTGTCTCCCACACGAAGGCCTAAGAAGCTCAGTCAATGTTAGGTTAATTTAAATAACACAAAGCCATGTTAGATAAGCTGGGTAGATAGCATCAACTCCTTTTATGGATAAGGAAGCTCAGGCTTGGATATAGACACAAAAAAACTTCTAACTGGAACAAAGCCATTCAACTTCCAGTGATAACTATTCTTTCTTATACAATACCACTTTCACATAGTCAATCGCAGCATTTCAGGAGGTAGCATTGGTGCCTAGTGGAGGTGAAGAATTAAATTTAAAAAGGCTGTTCTCAGATGTCCCTCTAAAGGTTAGTTCCCTTTACTTAAACATGCACCTCGCTGAAGACTACCAGTAGCCCTTGGTAAGGAGAACATTTTGTTTTCGTAGGGTGCTTTGTCAATTTGAAAGCACTTTCCTTAAGCAAATGGCAAAAGTTCAAACACCTTAGTTATCAGAGGAGGCATTTTGTTTTCTGGTCCTTGCCCACATCCCTGTTATCAACTCCCCTGCTCCTCCAGACATACTCTGCTCTAGCTACACAAAACAACACTTATGGTATGCTCTTGTAAGTACTAAGCTCTTTTATACTTCCATAACCTCACATGTGTGCTGTTTTCCTTACCTTGACTGAATCTTTTCTACTTGATCCTAAGTATCCAAAGATTTCAAACCTTCCTTCTTCATCTTCAGTCATTAGTACCCTCTCACCACTGAAAAAGTTAATTCTTGCTGGATAAAAGATTTAAATTTAAGACATGAAACAATAAAAATTCTAGAAGCAAGTGTGGGGAAAACTCTTGATAAAATAAGGCTGGGAAAAGATTTTAGGAAGAAGACCCCCTTGGCAATTACAGCAACACCAAAATAAATAAATGGAACATGATCAAGCTAAAAAGTGTCTGCACAGCTAAGGGCACCACAACTAAAGGAAACAGCCTTCAGAATGGGAAAATATACTTGCATGCTATGAAGTTTCAAAGGGCTGCTAACTAGAATCCATAAAGAACTCAAATTAATCAACAAGAAAAAAAAACCCATTTATAAGTGGGCAAGAAAGTTGAATAGAATCTTACCTGAATATTGGCCAACAGACACATGAAAAAATGCTCATCATCTTGATCATCAGAGAAATGCAAATTGTAGACATTCAGAGATACCACCTGACTCCAGTGAGATTAGTTCATATCACAAAATTCTAAATCTGCAGATACAGGTATGGATGTGAAAAGAAGACAACATTTTTGTACTGTTGATGGGGTTGCCAACTAATACAACTTCTAAGCAAAGAAATATGGAGAATTCTCAAAGAGCTAAAAGCCAACCTTCCATTTGATCTTATAACCAGAAGAAAAAAATCATTTTATCACAAGGACATTTGCACTAGAATGTTCATTGTGGCTCAATTCACAATTACCAAGATGTGGAATTAGCCCTCATGGCCATCAACCCAGGAATGGATTAACAAACTGTGGCATATGTATACCATGGAGTACTATTCTGCTGTAAGAAAAGACGGAGACTTTACATCTTTCATGTTTACATGGATAGAGTTGAAACATAGTCTTCTCAGTAAAGTATCACAAGAATGGAAAAACAAGTATCCAATGTACTCAATATTAATATGAAAGCAACATATGAACAACTACATGTCCATATGAAAGAAAAACACAAGTTTCCTCTAAGAAGAGGAAGGGGAAAAGGGAAGGAGGGGAAAGAAAGGAGGGTAATTGGTGGGATCTCGACTAATGTGCACAATGTAAAGGTGTTCAGCATGTTCCCTGGGTGAAGGGCTCATTAAAACTTGATCTTTACCTTAGAAATGAGCACAATGTGACCTAAACATTTATACCCTCTTATTAATCTGAAATAATAATAATAAAGAAATGAATGTTCAAAATAAAATAAAAGAAACACTATCTATGGATTCCATCTTAGACCAGTTGTACTTGACATCATATATTTATAAGAACTTCCTTTGATTATGGTGTCTGTGTAGGTTGAGTGTCATTATTCATATGTCTATCTCATTAAACCTTCAAGTCTTAAGGGAATGAAGTATGTTATTCAATTTTGTGCTCCCAGAACCTGGTATGGGGTTAGTCTCGAGCTCCCCAAACAGCATTATCTTGGACAGGGATGCTGAAGTTTCAAACAGAGACACATCTGTACTGGGTCTTTAGGTGGAGCTGCAATATTGTTCAGTGCTCCACATCTGGCAATGTTGGGTGATACCTTCTGTTTCACCTACACTGAACTGTCTCTTTTCCTGGCTTTTCAAAACCTTTTTTAGTTGCTCTTCTGATCACTCCATGTTCAAAGAAGTAATTCTCAGCTTCTATGAACTTAGATTTAACTTACACATTTTACCCCAACTCTTACCTGCTTGGATTTTCTACTTTTATACTTACACAATCTAGGGATACATTCTTACTTAACCCAAAAGACCTCTAAACCTGAGTAAACTTTGCATTAGTTTAAGTTTCTAATGCATATGGGAGTTTTATGAGATGCTTCAGTGAATTCACTAAATTTCAGACATACTGCTTCCTCCTCCCATTGTGTGATATCAACCCTTATTCCTAGTGACTATTAAGGTCAATTGCCCTGCTAGTACAACAGTTTTTCTTTGCCTGCTCATCCATGGGCATGAAGTGTTCAAAGTGGCAGATGATAGGCTCAACTCCCTGTGTAATGGAAACCTCATCGTGCTCTTGGGAGGTGATTTCTATCACTCACTACTCTCCATCTCAGAAACAGGAACTTCTAATCTGGCAGAGCCTATGGTTGTGAACAAGAAGTACACATTCCACACCTGGGTTATTTGCAAAGGACAATAAAAGTGGCCAAGGGGAAAACATCCACATTTCTGTTCCTAGACCTCTGTAATTGTGAAAGAGAAATCTATATTGGTTCTTGATTCAAAGAATGTAGCATATACTTGAGGTCAGCATCTCAAAACTACAAGATGTCTTTTAGAAGCTAGTCCCTTAGCTAAACCTTTGACAGGTTATTATCCTATTCTGGTTGGCTGGATGCTTCTGGGTGCTGTGGTATATTGTAAGGTAGGTAGATTCTGTGATTACGTCATTCCTATCATATCTTCTTTGTTATAAAATGGGTTTCTTCATCTGAAGCAAGAATGTTAAGCTATTCAACATTCTGTAATTTCATTCTGAGAGTGGTTTTGGCAAAAGCCTTGTGAAAAAGAAAGACAAACATGTATTCTCAGTAAGTATCAAGTTCAGTAGAGAAAAATTTCTGCCCTTTCCATGTTGGAAGATCAAGGAACTGACTATTCTCTTCAAGGGATGGTGCTATATTGAGTGTATAGCATCATACTGCACCATAGGCAGTTAGATCTTGAATAGCCGCTGTGATCTTGGTGGAAAAGAGTCCATGCTATTGGATCTATGAATACCCTTCATCCCTGCCACTATTGCAACTCTGGTTATGGGTCTATTAAGTCATCACTGAGATGGCTAAGGAGAGATTGGTTGATAGCCACAGGACTCATTATCCTGTCATCCTGGTTGTTAAGAAATTCCTGTATTATTTTTAAGACATTAATGTGAGGAACAAAGACTTAAATGCTTAGTGCCTAACTTTAATGATTCATTCACATACTTCTTTTTTATTTAAGGTTAATGTGAGGGTACATAAAACCAGGTCACAATATTTGAATTTGTTAGGTATAGTCCATTTTGTAATTGTGTCCCCCACCTGAATATTGTGCCACATACTCCTAAATTGTGCTCATTAAGTGGGAGCACACCCATCTCCTTCCCTCCTCCCCTCTTCCTGCTCCCCCATTTCCTCTCCTCTGGAATTGAATTGAGTTTTTCTCTTGTATGGGCATATATTAGATCTGCTGGCTTCATATTAGTATTGAGTACCTTGGGTAATTGCTTTTGCATTCTTGTGATGCTTTACTGAGAAGAATGTGCTTTCATTCCATCCAGGTTAATACAAAACATGTAGTCTTATCTTTTCTTATGGCTGAATAGTGCTCCATGGTATGTATGTATATATATATATATGAATGACAGTTTGTTAATCCATTCCTGAATTGATGGGCATTTAGGTTGTTTCCGCATCTTGGTAATTGTAAATTAAGCTGCAATAAACAATCTAGTGCAAATGTCTTTATGATAAAACGATTTTTTTAAAATTCTAGGTAGATGTCTAGTAGTGGGATTGGGGGGGTCAAATGGGAAGTAGAATTCAAGTTTTTTGAGAATTTTCTATACTTTCTTCCAAAGAGGCTGTATGAGTTTGCAGTTCCACCAATGTTGTAAAAGAGTTCCATTCTCTCCACATTCATGCTAGCATCTGCAACTTTGGGACTTTTTGATGTGGCCTAATCTTACTGAGGTTAGGTAATACCTTAGGTTGGTTTTTATTTGTATTTTTCTGATGATTAGCTATGACGAGCATTTTTTTCATGTTTGTTAGCCATTCATCAGTCTTCCTTAGAGTAGGTTCTTTCTGTTCATGTCTCTTGCCCAGCAATAAATGGGATTGTTAGCTCTTTTTTTGTTGACTAATTTGATTTCTCTATTGATTCTAGTTATCAAGCCTTGATCATATTTGCAACATGCAAATAAATTTTCCCATTCTGAAGGTTGTCTATTTGCTTTAATTCTTGTGTCCTTAGATGTGCAGAAGCATTTCAGTTTAATTAAGTCTCATTTATTTATTTTTGTGATTGTTGGAATTGCCTCTGAAATCTTCTTCATATAATCTTTCCTTAAGCCAACATCCTCAAGCGTTTTACCCACAGTTTATTTTAGGATTTTTATTATTTAACATCTTAAATGTAAATCTTTTATCCATCTTGAGTCAACTTTTGTAAGTGGTGAAAGGTGCAGGTCCAGGTTCATTCTTTTACATGCACTTCTACAGTTCTCCAAGCACCATTAATTTAATAGGGAATCTTTTCCCCAGTGTATGCTTTTGTTTGATTTTCAAAGATCAGATGGCTATAAGAGGCTGGTTTCATCCCTTGGTTTTCTATTCAGCTGCATAAGTCTATGTCTCTATTTTTGTGCTAATACCATGCTGTTTTGATCACTATGGAATTGAAATATAGCTGGTATAATGATGCCTCTGTTTTTGTTATAATGATACCTTATTAATAATGCCTTTTGTTTTTATTACTAAAAATTTCCTTGGATGTACAGAATTTTTTCTGGTTCCATACAAAACAAAGTATGGAACTATTTTCTCCAGTCTTCAAAGTATGATGTTGGTATGTTAATGGGGATTGCACTGAATCTGTAGATTGCTTTGGGTAGAATAGACATTTTAACAATGTTGATTTTTCCAAGCCATGAGCATGGTATGTTCTTCCACATGTTAAGGTCTTTTGCTACTTCTTTTCTTAGGGTTTTATAATTCTTTTTGTAGAGGAGCCTTACGTCTTTTGTTAGGTATATTCCTAGGTATTTTATTTTCTTTGAAGGTATTTCATTTTCTTTGATTATCTTCTCAATGTGGCTGTCATTGGTGTATACAAAGGCTACTGATTTGTAGACATTACTTCATTTCTTAATTAATTTCAGGAATTTTGTGGTTGAGTCGCTGGGGTTCTCTAAGTATAAAATCATATTATCAACAAAGAGTAAGAGTTTGACCCCCTCTGTCCCCATTTGGATGCCCTTGTGACATCTTTCTCTTGCCTGATCTCATTGACTGGAACTTCTAGCACTATGTTGAATCATAGTGGTGATAGAGGACATCCTTGTCTGGTTCCAGCTCTAAGTGGAAAAGTTTTCAGTTTTACTCCATTCAGTGTGATATTAGTTGTGTGTTTATCATTGATGGCTTAAATTAGACTTAGAAAACTGTCACCTATGTTCATATTCTTAAGTGTTCTTGCTGGGAAAAGTTGCTGACTTTTAGCAAGTGCTTTTTCCTTTTTCTTGCATCTATTGAGAGGATCACATGGTCTTTGTTTTTTATTCTATTGATATGGTGAATTACATTTATGTATTTGTGTATGTTAAAACAGACTTGCATCCCTTGGATGAAGCCTACTTGATTATGATGTATAATTTTTGATGTGTAACTGGAGTTTATTACCTAAGATTTTTGCATTCATATTCATTAGTGAAATTGGTCTTTAGTTCTCCTTTTTAGTTAAGTCCTTTCCTGTTTTGGTATCAGGGTGATGTTTGCTTCATAGAACATGTTGAAGAAGGTTTTTTCCTTCTTGATTTTTTGGAATAGTTTCTGCAGTAGAGGTATCAGCTCTCCTGTGAAGGATTGATAGAATGTTAGTGTGAAACCATCTGGTCTAGGGATTTTTTTTTTTTTTAATGGAAGATTCTTTTACTTGTTTCTTTGACTTCAGAGCTTGATATTTGTCTGTTCAAGAGATCTATTTCTTCTTGGTTAGGTCTAGGGAGAAGGTGTGATTTCAGGTATTGATCGATTTTTTGCACATTGTCAAATTTCTGAGCATAGAGTTTTTTGTAGTAGTGAGAGATAATCTCTTGTATTTCTGTGGTTTCTGTTGGTATTTCTCCTTTATCATTTCTGATTGAGATTATTAGAGATTTTACTTTTCTGTTTCTAGTTAATCTGGTCAAAGGTTTATCAATTTTGTTTATATTTTCAAAGGACCAACGTTTTGTTTCATCAGTTTTATGAGTGATTCTTTTATTTCAATTTCATTTATTTGTGGTTTAATTTTGACTATTTATTGAGATTTTTCTACTTAGTTTGGAATTAGATTGCTCTTCCTTTTCCATTTCCATAAGATGATTCATTAGGTTGTTTATGTGCTCTCTTTCTGTTTTTTGGCTATAGGTATCTAATGGTATAAATTTCCCTCTTAGTATTGCTTTTGAAGTGTTCCACAGGTTTTGGTAATTTGTAGCCTCATTGTTGTTATGTTGAGAATGTTAATTATTTCTTCCTTGGATCCCAACTGTCAGTCAGCATAAGGTTGTTTAGTATCTATGCCTTTGTGTGGGGGTGACAATTTTTGTTAGAATTAGTCCTACCTTAATGATCTTGTGTCTGAGAAGATACAAGGTATAATTTAAATTCTTTTAATTTTGTTGAGGTTTGATTTGTATCCTAGGACATGATCTATTTCGGAGTATGTTCTATGGGTTGATGAAAAGAATATATAGTCATTAGCTTTGGGATGGTGTATTCTGTATATGTCTATTAAACCTATTTGTTATAGGGTTGCATTTAAGTCCCTTGTATCTTGGTTTAGTTTTTATTTACCGGATCTGTCCAGTTCTGCCACAGGGGTGTTAAAGTCTGCAGCTTTTATGGTATATGCCATATCACATTGCTAGGTCAATCAAAATCTGTTTCATTAATCTAGAAGCATTTAAACTGGGGGTATAAATATTTAGAATTGAAATGTCTTCTTGTTGTATTGTTCCCTTGACCAGAATAAAGTGACCATCTAATGTCTTTCTTAACTTTAGTTGTTTCAAATCCACTTGCATCTGAAAATATGATTGTGGCCCTCCTTTCTTCTGGTTTCCATTTGCCTGAAATTGTTTTCCATTCCTTTACCCTGAGTCTTGTTTTATCTTTCAAGGTTAGATGTATTTCCTGGAGAAAAATATAGCTTTTTTATCCAATCAGCCAGCCTGTGCCTCTTCAGTGGGGAATTCAAGCCATTAACATTTATTGAGAGAATTGATTAGGGTAGTGGAGCTCTATTCATCTTATTTTGTGAAAGTCTATTGCTTAGCTTCATCCTTAGTGCTATTGTTAAAGCTGTGTTTTGTCCTTTAGTTTCTGGGTATTTGCTTTGTTGGTGGTCCATTGTAATGGTCAGTGTGGATAATAGTTTGAAATATTTCCTACAGAGCTGGTCTTGTGCTAAATTTCCTCAATATTTTTATATAAGTAAAATATTTGATTGCTCCACTGATTTTGAACTTAGTTTAGCAGGATACCGAATTTGGGGATGAAAATTGATTTGTTGAAGAAGGTGAAAGGTAGCTGACCATTCTTTTCTGGCTTGGAAAGTTTCAGCTGAAAAGTCGTCTTTCACCTTGATGGATCTGCTCCTGTAGGCCAATTGGGACTTACTTCTGGCTGCTTATAAAATTTTCTCTTTTATCTTGACTTTGGACAAGTTCATTACAATGTGTCTTGGAGATGCTCTACTTGTGTTGAGATGATCTGGGTTTCAATATCCCTCTCAAAAAGCTACTTCAGAATCTTTAGTGAAATCTGGGAAATTTTCATGATAACCTCCAGTAAGGCTTCCATTCCTTTGGGATATTATTCTTCCTTATTTGGGATACCGATAATTCATATGTTGAATTCTCATAATTCTCTGAGTGAATGTTGTGCTTTCTCTCTCTTCTTTTATGTCACTTTAACTAACTGGGTTAGCCCACAAGCTTTATCTTCTAGCTCTGACATTCTGTCTTCTCAGTGTTCTAATCTTTTATTTATACTTCTTAACTGCATCTTTAATTTCTCTGATTGACTCCTTCAATTCCTTAAGCTCCACCATATCCTTTGTATATTGTTTATATTTTTCATCTATTTTTTTGGTTCTGTTTTTCCATTTTCTTATCAATTACCTTTATTGCCTTTACCATCCATATTTTAAATTCCTTTTCTGTCTTTTTCATTAATTCTTTATAGATGGAATCCTCTTCCGTAGCTGCCTCATCATCCCTAAGGGGGTTGCTCTGTTTTCATTTTTCATGTTGCCAGACTTTTTCTATTGGTTCTTCCTCATGTGTATTTTCTTCTCACTACTCCCTTTGCTTTAAATTAGCTTGTCGCAGAGCTTAGGTGTTAATCTAGACTTTTGCTATAATGCCAAAAGGAAGAGAAGAGTAACAAGTGTGAAGGTAGAAAGAAAGAAAAAGATAAAGAGAAAAAATAAAAGAAAAAGGTGCAAAAGAAAAGAAGTAAAGAGAAGGAGAGAAGAAGAGCAGAGAGAAAGAGAGTGACAGGAGGAACAATTGCGATTGGCAATATGCTACAGCCACATCTGCAAATATAAGCCTTTGGGGGATCAGGTTTGGTGGATCCCTTGATGTCAGGAGCTTTTTACCAGCCCTGGCAAAAACAAACCCCACCTCCACCAAATATAGAGCAAAATAAAAAAAGAAAAAAAAATCAGCAGTAGGTCTTTGTGGAGACCTACATATACTATCTTTCTATAGGCCAAAGCTAGAAGGACACCGTAGACTGTGAACTCATGACCTCCTGAGCCAGACCAATGCCATGACACCATAGCACTCAGAGAAAAGGAGAAAAATGATAAAAAATAAAAATAGATAAAGAAAATTTAAAATACAATTATGGAAGATAAAGGTAAATGGGGGATATCTTAGCTGTTGTATGTGAAATTTATGTGGGAAAGATGATAAGGGTAAAAAAGTCTACCAAAAGAGATTAAAACAAGAAGTAAAAAAGGATTAAAGAATAAAAAGGGTTGAAAAACCATAACAAAAATGGAGGAACCCTTGCTATTGAAGAGAGAAAAAAACAATAAAATAAAAATTCAAGCAGGCAAAAGAAATAACAACAACAATAACAACAAAAAAGAGAAAAAGCTAAGAAAAAAATTGAGAAAATGAACAAAAAATTGAAGAAATATATATATGTAAAAAAAAATATATATATGTATATACAGCAATATGTTTTCTGAACACCAGATGGCGCTGTGGTGTTAGGAGATGGATAACACAATCTCTGCTTTCGCTACTTATAAAATAGTATTCAGAAGCCACTTTGTACTTCAGAGAAGATTAGGTTCTATCTTCCTTACTTATTTGCCCTCAATCAGGTCCTAGTTGCTTTGGTCAGCTTTCAGTCCCCAAGTGAGAGGAGTCATAAAGCTCATTAGCTTCCTTAGGAAGCATGTCAAACTGTTCCCTGACAAAAATGTGGCCTTCTTGAGGGTGCAGGGTCAACTGACCACACCCCCCCCAACTCCCAAGGATGATTGCCCAAGCTCAGCAAGCACGCCAGAGCTGGCCATGCACTAGGACCCTGCAAACTATTCCTGTGGCACAGCTTTCCCACAATGGCAGTGCCAGTTAGCGGCCAAGCTGATGGGAGATCCACCCTACCTGGTATTCAGTCTCAGCTGTTGGATGCCGTTTGAGTCCCCTTACTTGTTTAAGCAGTTTAATCTGTTAACTGAAACTATTTCATCCAAAATTGATAAACTGCTGGATAGCCCTTTTCTGTCCCCAGACCACATGAGGACTGATTGGTCAAGCTCTGCCTTTATACAAGTACTTGCCTTCTGTGTCATCTTTCCCCAGCTCCAGACCTCTCTGGCTCCTGGAGTCCACCACTGCTTCACTGTGCCCTTGGAGTGATGCCCCTCTGTAAGTTCTCCTAGCCAGAAGTGTCTGGAGTTCTAGCTCCTTTGTCTCACCACTACCAATATCCACCCAAAGGTTATTCCAACACTGTAATCTCCACTAAATAGGGTTGTGAAGGGAAAATGACAATTTCTATCCATTGATACACAATGCTCCTATACATTTTTGAATGATGTCCAAGTTAGCCTCCATGAGTTGATCACAGGAAATCTCCATTGTATGGTGAATAGCTATTATTGGGGAAGAAGTATCAATGCATCAGAGATAGGCTTCACAGACCACCTATTTATATAATGCAATAATATTATCCATATGTACTCAAGCCTAGTCCTGCATGTATGGCTCCTACTATGTAATAGATTTTTGCTGTGTCCACCAATTTTATCTGATAAAATAGATCTGTTATCATTAAGCTCAGAATGGGCTGTTTAGGACATGAATTTATTTGGTATTTTATATTAAAATACTGAGTCTCAACTAAACCTCAGTAGCATTCTAAGGCTATATTTCAACAGAAAATAATTTTGTGATGTGGAGGACATGTCTTTGCTCAGAAACCAATATACTATATATCTTCTATTGGAGCTTGACAATGGGTGAGAATTCTTCACTACTACGCAAGTGCAGTATTTCTCAACTGAGGGCTATTTTGCACCCCGAGGGATAGTTTTTAATATCTAGAGATATTTTTGGTTGTTGTAACTTAAATGGGGCTTGCTACTGGCAGATAGTGAGTAGAGACCATATATGCTGCTAAATATCCTATGATATTCTGGACATTCCTTCCTCCACAACAAAATAAATCATCCAGCCTAAAATGTAAATAGTGCTGAGGCTGAGAAACTCTGATCTAGAACTATTGGATCTAATACAAGAGGATGTTAAGAAGCTGGACAGATTACATGACATTCTAGGCCAGCTAAAAATGCCTCTTTTACTCTTGACCATATTGATACTTGAAGGCTTCCAGGTCATTCAATGCATGGATTGGAGCTGTTTTTTAAATGTGATGTATGCTATCTCCAAAATACCCTCTCTGCCATCAAAAAACTCATAAAGAACTATGAGGGATGCAAAGTATAACAATTGTTTTTACCATCAAGAAAATATCTCATCACGTTCAGGACCATAAGACCCTGAAAAACTTTACCAATGTGGTGTACTGCTGAATCTCTCAATAAATTTTATTTCTATCCCCTTGACATGCATGTTCCTTTCTAGGGTATACAGGTTATTTTTTATTTCCTGATAATTGGGTACAAGCATCATTCTGTGAAGCACTTCAAGGTGCTCAAGGTTCTTGTAGAACTAGTTTATGACAAACAGAAGAAAGTTATATTACCTTGAGTCAAGTAAGTTAAAGTCATTGAGAGTGTACTGTTATCCTTACCATGTAATGGTGAACAAAATTTGTGTCTTTCTGGTGGTGATGAAGATAAAAAAAAGTCATTTACTAAATCAATAGCTATAAACTATGTACTAGGGATTATGACCATTTGTTACATTAAATGCAAGAATACATCCTTAATGGCATCTGAAATTGGAACTAATAAGTCTAGTATTTCACTGTCATTCATTAAAATTCATCTGCTTTTTTGTAGAAGCTAGTGAAATGATTTCTATATAGGTATGGTAGGGTCCCTTGTGTTTGTTAACTTTTACTGACACTAAAGTTTGATTCTTTCTGAATTTATCTATTTCTTTTAATTACTATTTTGGCAAAGGAGGAGTGGGTAATGTTGAGGGCTTTTTAGTTGACTCTATTCTGTAATATGTAGTAGCTCTGACTCATGCCCCAGAGATGAAGCCCCTTTCTTCACCTTTTCCACTTCCTACAGTTCACCTGCATTCCTTGGCTCTTCTCTGTCTTCAGCATGCATACTTTCAACACCTGCTGTTGTCATCACATCTTTTTATGACTTTGATACTTTTTGCCTCCTTTTATAAGGACTCTTGTCATTATTTAAGATGCAGTAAGTTAATCTGATATAATCTCTCCATCTCAAGGTCTGGAATCTAATCACTTTTTAGAATCTAAAAAATGTTCTTTCACCATGTAAAATAACATAGCTTCAGATTATGGGGATTAGAATGTGAACATCTGTGGACAGATCATTATTCAGTCTACCATAAGTTGAATCCCTGACACGCATTTTAACTGAAATTTTAACATGTTAATTAAATTATTTATCGACATGAGCAATATTTTTGTTTTCTAAAATCAAGTATGCACTAATAGCAACAGTTTGATGTTTCAGTCCAAAAACTTGAATTTGATAATTAGAAACTCATGATTGCAAAAAACTAAAACAAAACAAAACAATATATCTATATTTTTTATTATAGAAATGTTAATAGAATGACAATGTATCTATATTCCAAATGTAAAATATATTTCCAAAGGATATAATTCCAGTAAGACATGAAACAGATAAGTGAATTCAAGAAAAATGAAATGATATAACATTTCTAAATGCTAAAGAAAATCTATTTCAAGTAAATCAATGAAGGCATGTGTCATATCTATGGTATTTAGAACTCATTGAATGTATTGCAAATATAAATAATTTATCTTATTTTAAAATGTTAAGTATTTACAATGCACCAGAAATTATATATTTTACAACTTTGATCTGATGAATGAAAGATTTAGGCGATGCTATAAGCTGTATGATAGTTTACATAGTTTACAAATTATTTTATAAGACGAAGGAGAAAAAAATTTTAATATGCACCTGTAGGCTGTGATTATTGTGCTGAAATGTGGTTCCAGGTTTGGGGAATGTCCATCAACACCAGAGATCCTTGCAAGTAGTATCTGCTGCACAATTAATATGTAACCTATTCTTAATTCCGATCCCTCTGCCTAATGGTCCTCATTTGTAAATGGTAGTAATAGCACTGGCTTTGTTCTCAGGGTTGTTGTCAATATCAAATGAGACAATTTGTCTAATTTTTTAAATAAATAGTATAAATTAAGTTATCAGCATTGCTTACTATTAGACAAGTCTGCTATTAAGTTGCTTATGAGGAGATCAAAGGAGTAGGAAATCCTCACAAATTGCCCCAAGGAAAGACTTCAACCGGACAACAGGTGACTGTTTTCTGAGTTTCAAAAGTTTAGGTCTTTTGAGTTTCCTTTTACCCAAGATCTTTCAAAATGGACTCTAAAAGGTTACATTGAAATAATATTTCATTCTTACTCATCAATATTCATGCCTCTGACCTCAGAAGGATACCAATAATAGTTTTGTGAAGAGGAATTTGCTACTCACTAGGGATATTGGTAAGCATTCCTTGGTGAGAAATGCTAATGATTTTATCTCTTATAGGAAGACTGGGGCTTCCACTGGTTGTCATCCTTTGGTAAGCAGAATGACTTTTGTTATAGTTATGCAGAGAAGGAATGAACAACACATCACAGAGCTGTCTAGAGAGAGAAGTGTATTGACATTTTAGCATTATCTGAATTGTCTGTTGAGAGTGACTGAGTCAAATTAAAATGAATGACAAGTCAAAGCAAAAATTGCCTGCTCTTTCTCACTACTCAGAGCACATATTAAGTGTTCTCTAGTGCTGAGAGTCTACAATATATTAGACAATTAAGGTTACATAGGTACGCTTTCATCATAAGTTTTGAGTAGGAGACAGGGGAAAACCTGAGGTTCTAACTCTCCACTCCAACCAACCATTGAAAAGCCAACTCTTGCCCTTGACTTTGTTACTTTACATCATTGTTATGTCCTGGCTACCTTCCCACATAGGGAAGGGCTTTGTGCAGTGTGTAGTAGAAATGGCTTCAACCCGAGTTCATGAGACTCCAATCTCTTTTCTACCTTTAATTTACTCCTTGACATAGCAGCTCACTTTATTTCTCTGATTCTCATTTGTAAACTTCTGAATATTGTGTCGGATCATTTCTTTACTTTCCCTTTTATCTTTCTATCTTCTTCTTCTTCTTTTTTTTTTTTTTTTGAGACAGAGTCACACTTCAGCCGTTCTTTTTTTGTGGGTAACAAGCTATACAAATAATGATCATAGTACTATACAAACCACAAATCTTTCCCTCGGGCTTGGCTAGAGACAAAAGGAAGCCCCAGCATTGATTTTATAAGAAAGTATTTTTTTATGAGCATAAAGATACACTAACTTGACTATTTGGTTTCCCACCTCTGAAAGCTATCAGAGTATCAGTGAGTGAAATGGGTTGTATCGTAGGGCTAACCTTGTATGTGTTCTAATTAATTTAAAAAAAATTTTTTTTATTATAAAGTGATAGATGAAAGAGACAGATCTTCAGTGAGGAAAACAGATGACCAGAGAGGGAATATGACCTTTCCAACCACACAGTATCTTTGCAAATTATCTTGTGGAAGCAGATGCTTCAAGTCCAAAGAATCTGGGAAGCTCTCCCAGGTGGCCCAGGAGTTATTTGAGGTGACACTGGGTAGGTTGGATTAGAAGATGAAAGAAGCTAAAACAGAACCATTTAGAGAAAAGAAGAAAGTGAAATTCTCTGGCTCACCTACAATATTGATCTTCAGAACCCTTGCTAAATAATCACCTCTTTTGGAAGTAAAAAATGATAAGCCAATGACTGTATAAATGCAGGCTTAAAGAAGGCTATGCAGAGGAAATCTGATTGTCAAATGGAAAAGAGATAGTTATGAGGACTTGTTGCCTGGAATAGAGATTTGGGATGTCAACTTTGAAACTCACTTCATGTGCCTGGTTTGAGGAGACAGGCTTCATGTGGGGATGACCCTAAAGAATCATGAAAGTGGTCACAGAGGGCTGCTCTGGCTGAAGCCACCCTGAGCCCAATTCCCATCCTGCCCTGGACCCTGGACCTTAAAGGCTGCTGCTTGTTCACTGACATTTGCCACCGCCTTCCCTGGGTGGTTCTTCGGTGCAGAGTGGCAACCCGGCCGGAGTTGGAACATAGCCTTTACTGGTGATAGCTTTGGTTTCCATCAAGTGCAATTATTTGTGATTTTAAAAAAGTAAAACTTTTACACTGCTAAGAAAATGTAATTTGGAAACATTTGTACTTTTCTTGTAATGTGGCATTTAGAGTAAGACATATTTCCAAACTTACTGTAAGTTTGAATTGTAAGAATTCTACTAATGGCTTTAACTTTTACTGACAATCTCACTTAAACTTACTTCTTTTCCTTTTATGTCAGAGGAAAAGGTTAGCGGCACCCTTGTCAGATAACTAGCAGTTTACAACACCTCCTTTGGAGTAGGTAAAAGGCTTTAAATTATTAATTCCAGGAACCTCATCAGACTACTTTTTTTTTTTCAAGTGATAGAGTCCTAACAGGAAGAACGTACGTCTGTATCTCTTTCACACTCAAGAGCTTACAAAAGAAAACTCAGCTTTAGATTTATGTTTTCCTTGTGTCTCTTTCTTCCTCTGGCAAAATGCTTAGATAATGATACTTACATTTGACTTTCTCTTTCTTGGGATCTTCTTTCATTCCCTCTGGATTTTCTCCACAAAGTTTGCAGATGTGAAGCTTTAGAAGCTGCCCCTCCTATTGGAAATCTTGTGCCTAAACCATCTCTGCTTTAGACATTGGTAAAATCTCTTATAATTTTACATGTATCTCTTCTCCCTTGCTATATTTTCTCCTGGGACTATTCTTTCAACAGAGCTTTATGATAGCCCAGCTTGGAAGTCAGGTGTGAGTTTACAGATACAAGAACAAAGGGGGTTCAATCTGTGCATCTTCAATCTTTCAGGTTCGTCTTTAGCCAACTAAAATTATTAAATGAAGACAAGTCTTACCAAACAGGCTACTGTGCTGAGATTTTAAATCAAAGCCTCATAGTAATCAAATGAGTGCCCTTGCTTGTGTTCCACCCAAGTCACATCTTTGTCCTTGCTAAGGATTTTAGCATCAATTTAAAACAATGAATGACTTGAACACGATTTTAGTCTAAGGTGAAAGAATTAGCGAAGAAAGAGAGGACACAAAATTGGAAAACAGATAGAATATTGGTGAAGCCAGGTCTCTCTATTTTTCTCGTTCATTTATTTTCCTTATGCTATAACAAAGAGCATTGGTGTTAAAACCCAAGAACATAGATTCAGAATTCTATGCTCCCCTGTTCTTTCCAATCTCTAAGACCAGACTGAGTTTTACGCTAGTCCAAGTCTAGTTCTAATTCCATCTCACAAAGAGGAACTTAGCTTCACCACTATTGCCTCTAATTTCTGGTTCTTCCCTCTCTCATCTCCCACGAACTTACTCACTTTAGTCTAAAAATAAGTTCAAGTTATCCGTTATCTTAAAATGGTAAAGCCAGCAAGGACAAAGATGCAAGCTGGGCGATACTGGAATGTGCCTTAGACTGATGTGATTTGTACCAATAAGAGAGTTTAGCCTGTGGGGCAACTTGGGAAATCAAGAGAGTGGAGTGAAAAATGAGGCAGTGGATGTTTGGAAAATTAAATGTGAAACTTAGTGACATGCATTTGAATCTTCTCTGTAAGTGGAGCCACGTTATGGAGATTTGCTATCTGAAAGTGTAGAATGGGGAGAAGGTACACACTCCGAGAACCATGGGTACTATTGATGGTAATAGTACCATATATTTAGGTGCACAGGGACCTTGTAGGGGAAGAAACCACAGTTGATCTGCAGTGGGGAGACATCGAGGGTCTTATGGAATATGAAGTGATCTTTAAGGAGGTGGTAGCATCTAAGGTATTATGCTAATACTCTGTTTAAGAGTAGGGCAGGAAGGGTAGACCAAAAACCTAGAAAGCCATAGTATAGTTCATCTAAAACCAGGACCTAGTTGGAAGCTCTAGTCCAAGAATGGAGTGTTAAGATTAGCTCTGAATGTAGAACCCTTCCTTCCTAAAAAGGGCTGTAAGTCACCTGCTGAGTGAGACATCTGGCAGAGCCATTAGATTAGGCTTTATTAGCAAAATCACACTGAAGCAAGTATTTGCTTCACAGAATTTTGAATCAGAATCCTTAAAGGTGAGGTCTGAACATAATGTGTGCCTCTGATTCACTTGGAGACCTTTGTGTTTGGGTTAAATTATGTTTGGCAATTGTCACTACCACGTCACTAGCTGGGGAGCAGGGGGTTTGAGTCTAAAGTTTATAGTTTTTGTAACCCCTTGGATTGATGGAATTCAGACACATTTCCAGAAATTCCCCTCAGTTTAACCTAAAATAACTTTGGCACATGCAGCTATTTGTAGGGAGGCAGAATTCCAGACACAGGGCTACCAAAACAGCAATCACCAAAGACTAAAACAACAAGGGTGACAGTGAAGTTGAAGGGGCTTTAGTCAGTTGAGACACCAGCAAAGGTTTGCCATTTCTGCATGTGACAGCAGGACTATGAGGAGGGCGGTGGAGGATCACCCAGGGCAGTGGAATTCTGGGGACTTCTGATGATCCGTCTTTTGCAAAGAGGGTGCTTTCAGCAAAGGTGTTTATAACCTAAAACTCAAAACCCTGAAAAGGAAAGGGTTCATTACAATCGGCACTGGTCAATCTTCCCAGTGGCTGTCTGTCATCTGTTCTCTTTCCCTGGGGTAGAGAAGACTAGTAGAGAAAAATCCAGCATCCAGGCTGCATGGTGTCTCTACAAATGCTTGCGTTTTAAGCTTGGTTAGATCCCCGGACTGTCTGTTCATTCATCTCTTTTTGTATTCCTTTTCTCTTCCTCACAAAAATGTATCAGAAGAATTTCCCGCATGTACTTCAATGTATTTTGAAAACACCAGTTTTGTAAGTGTCTTTTAAAAAATTTTTGTATTCTATCCTCCCGTTGTTTTTTCTTTTAAATGTACATAAACATTCTCCTATTTTTAAGCATGAAGCTTGTTTCCAATTTTTAGCTGTTATGAATAATGTTGCCATGGATACCCTTGTCCTCAATCTTTACCAAATCTCTGATTTCCTTGGAATAGATTCCTATATGTAGAATCGCTAAAGTAAAGAGTATAATATTTA
The DNA here is from genome assembly GCA_963575145.1 of Galago senegalensis. Lineage (NCBI taxonomy): Eukaryota > Metazoa > Chordata > Mammalia > Primates > Galagidae > Galago > Galago senegalensis. Next base: position 37,079 of record CAUYTI010115464.1, read on the forward strand.
ATATGTGAATACACGTTAAGTATATATTTGATAGATGTACCACATGCTTGTTAGAGAAAACAGATTAATAGAGTTAAGCAGATATTATCTGTAATCCTCGAACTCTGCGATTAATTCAAATATTTTGCAGTATAATCTTTTAGAAATGTTTTATGCATACCTTGTCATAAACTTTTTAAAAAGCTCATTATATGTATGCCAAAGTGCTGCCCAGGGGAACATGCTAACATATACTCTTACCTGGTGCATATGGTCACCTCAATTATTATCATTTATCATTTAAAAATTAATATGATGGGGAAGAGTATCTCATTGTCATTTTATTAGAATTTATGTAACTCTAATGAGATTGATTAACATTTTACATTTGTTCTTTTATTTCTTTTCTTCTCTTGTAAATCCATGTTCATGTTTTTTTTTTTTTTTTCCTCTCTCTTCCTTTGTTCCCTCTTTTGTGGATAGGGATGTTTAAAAATATAGAAAAAGGTGAAGAAGAAATTGATGATCCTCACCACACAGAATTAATCACTGTTTCAATTTTGGCAAAATTTGCTGTCAGTCTGTGTTTATAAGTTGGTTCAGTTACACAAGGAGTGCAGGAATGAGTAATCTCTTTTTAACAAAAAAGCACATTATATAGGAAGCTGGAGGTCCCCAAACTCTGACTCCTCCATTTTTATTTATTTTCTCTTCCTCAAGTAAAGAACTCACATGAGCTTGAGGAGCAGTCTTGTAGAAATTACACACACACACATCCATAAACACACGTCCATGTAAAATCTATGATGTGGTCTTCTGACTACATTCTTCTTCAAATCTTTTTTTTTCCAGCTAACATATTTTAAAAATATCCATATTGATAATATTGAGCCACTCTGTTTTTATCTGGATTCACAGAGTATGTGCATACAGATTTATTTATCCTTTCTCTTATTGTTGAATATTTAGTTTGCATCATTATTTGAAAAGGAGTTTCAGATCTCTAGGGGTATAAGCAGCAGTTTTATTTTTCCCAGTAACTACCTCGATAGTGCTCTGTTTAGCTCTCTCCCACCCCTCTCTTCTGGGTAGTGGGATCTTTTAACAACAGCTCATTTGACTCTGTACAGTCACTACCCATGATTAAACCAGTCCCACATCAGTTCTTTAGGACTCAGTAATGTACATTTCATCACTGTAATCTCACATTGGATTCAAAGCAATGTCTCCTTTCCCTTCTGGCTCCCTGCACCTGAATGCACTTCTAGTTGTGCAGGTCCAGACTGGGAGCAGAGTAGATGCCTCACGGGTCCTCCTCTCCCTCCTTGTCCCACTTCTTTCCTTTCTTCTCTTTCCTGGTATTGACCAAGAGGAAATAGGAGTGTAAAACATATCACCTCCTTAAGAACCTAACCTGAAGATCCTGTCTTGGGTTGGTTTACACATTTCCCAGCTCACCGATTGCATTATGGAAGAGTGGTAGCCAGCTTCCTACAGACAGACAGGTCCCAGCATTTTTCCCATTCAGCACCCTCATGGCAGCAGTCCCCAGCAGGAGAGCAGAGCCTTGATTTGTCTGGACCCCGACTCTGGGTCTAGCAGGTCAATACAAGGACTACTGGGTCTGGAGGGTGTGTCTGTGCCCCCAAACTCCACAGCTGTCCCTCTAAGCCACTCCTCCTTCCCCCATGTTTGTTACCATGCATCTGTAGTGTAGCATCCCTGGTGACTAGGCAAAAAATCTAAGCAGGGATAAAATGTCAGTCCCCTTTGCTTGTAGATGTCCCCTGAATGTCTCCAGTGATTCTCCTAGCCCTTCCCTTCCTGGCTGTGAGAACTGTAAAGAACACCTACACCCGTCTCTTCTCTTCCTCCCACTTCTGCTTTCTGGGGTAGGAGGAGGAGGGTGGGGTCAGATGTCATTTCCACTGAAATAGACTGGCTCCCCTGTATTGGGCAGTTCTCTGAACTTACAGAATGTCAGGCTCCTACTGCCGCAGTTCCCAGGTGTGTATTATAGTTAGTTCTAGGAAAAAAATCTCATTTTGTACCTCAGAGCATCTTATCTTACACAAAGTGGTTCTGAACATCCTTATGTGAACTCTCTTGTGCCCACATTTGAGAGGGTGTGGTGGAATATGTCTAGAAGAGGACTCACATGTTTTCAGTTTGAGTAGATACTGCCAAATTGACTTCCTAAATCATTGTACCAATGTGCACTCCTACCACAGTGCAAGAGATTGTTCCTCCAAACCCACATCAGATTGGACACCATCAGATTTTATCTTCTCATGAAAAATAACATCTCATTTCTAATTTGCTTTTAACTTATTTTTATGTAGTAAAGAATATCTTTTCGTTGACTACCCCTATTTTTCCTCCTGTTTGCACGAACTTTTTATTTATATGTGTAAGACCTTTATTTTTAGGGAATGGCAATGCTTTGTCATAGAAAGTTTCACTGCCCACAATTATTAGTGGTCCTTCGGTCAGTATGACCTTTCTGAAATTTTGATTGAATACAACACAAGTCTGCTTAAAATGTGGTATTTCTAATTGCCTTCAAGATAAATTGTGAACTCTTTAACAGGCATGTGGACTCCTTTAGGATGTATCTGCTGTGTATTTGGTTAGCTCATCAATCACTAATGCCTGCTTTGTACTCAATGTGACCTATGCATACTGAACCCCTAATCGGTAATCTCTCCCCTCTCATGCCTGCCTACTTGACACTTTTTTCTTCCTTTCTTTCTGATGCCTTCCTACCCCTCTACTCCTATTTTTTTTTTTTTTTTTTTTTTTTTTTTTGCAGTTTTTGGCCGGGGCTAAGGTTTGAACTCGCCACCTCTGGCATATAGGGCCTGCACCCTACTCCTCTGAGCCACAGGCACCACCTCTTCCATTTCTTTCTAAGGACTCTACTTTTCCTCCATCCTCTTTGGTGACTTTTCTGTCCTTTGTGTGATGAGAGTATCTTCTGTATATACTTCCAATCATTCTCATCTATCAATCATGTGATTTCTTTATGGACAGAGGGTATAGATTAATAATCCTTTGTTTTTTCTAATATTTAGCATAGTGCCTTGGGCATTGTATGACCTATAAAAGATATGCTGGAAGAATGAATGAATAAGGCTATGACATAGAAACCCCAGCACATATTATTAACTATCTTAATAATATTAATCATAACACATTCATTTGAAGTACTTGGGAAGATAATATAATTACACATTAAACAACAAAATTGGCAACGGGAAAATGAAGAAAAAGATTACAATTTCAGGCATGGGAGGGGCAAGGATTAGTGATTCAAAAAATGAATCACTTTAAGTGATGGTGTTTTACAAAAGAGTTTTATCCTAAAATGTAAGAAAATCAGTATCAGACACCAAAGAAAGCATAATGGTTTTTAAGAGAGGATTCACACACACACACACAGGTGGCTGAAAGTTGGTCATACATTTTAAAGCAATTAAATTCCTCATCCACATCAAGCAAATATAAAGGGACTAAGGATGGGAACTAAAAGAGAAGGTGTAAAGAGGACTTTGGGGAAGGCTCCTGGTACATATTGAGTTATCTTACTCATTTTGAAGGAAAAGAGTGGTTTGCACCTGTTTGTTACCTTGAGCCGTGAGAAGGACTTTGCAGGAGCACTCAGAGTTGATGGATACATTGGACTGGTGTCCAATGACTGGGCCTGGCTGACAATAGTGTAAGATGTAGCCTGACTAACTGCAGGCAGAAGAGACCTGGAGATGGCCACACAGAGAGGGCTGTGCTCTCAACGTTCACTGGGGATAGGAATGCATGACTATTTTTCATGGACCAGTGAAGGGCCAGGCTAAAGTAGAGGTGGGAATGCATTGGAGGGTTTCCTGAAGAGGCAAAAGGCATCAATGCAGGTAAGCAAAAGGCAGCACTTGATTTTCAGAGGTTGTTGATGGAGTGAGTGACCAGACTGGCTAGAATAGAGATCAGAGGATCTGTAGATAAAGACTCCCAAAGTTGCCATGGGAGCATCATAGGATGAAGGGTCATCTCTAAACATCTGCCAAGTCTGAAGAAAAGCTATTATTCATGTAAAAACTTTCTTTAACACTTTTCCTTTCTTTATTCCTCCATATTTCAACCCAAAGCATCCAGAAACTTGAACAAGATGGGGCTGGAGGGTGAGACAGTGGTGAGGAGGGGAGAAGAGGCCACCTGTGCCTTCTTCCCTGGTGCCAGGTTCCTCTAACCATAGCTCAGAGCAGGGAATAAGGTGTGGGGGGAGTGGAGAGACAGCAGGACAGCCTTCATTTATGGAATTTTGAGCATATGTAAAACAAGACATCTCAGTTCTTAAATTGAAACAATATTTTATAAATTAAGAATTAACATGCATATGTTGGGCTGTGACTGAATTTTCTGTAGGGACAGAAGGAGAGAAAGTCATTTGAAACAAACAGGTAGAGACAATGAGAGACAAAATAAAATGGCTTTATGATTTCATTTCATGATTCATGCTTGTTCAACATGCTGATTGCATTTTACTCAGAGCCCGGGGAGCACTTCCAGGGAAATGACAGCTACTTCAAGCCTCCATGCCAGGGTAAACTATTTTAACAATTTATATGTTAAATCAGTCCTATTATGTAGACCTGCAGATTCTACTTGAGTTTTTCCCTTGACATGAATGCTCAGATTTTTCATCATTTGCCCCGTTCTGTGGACCTCTTTGGTCCTGTTTAGTAAGCAAGAAGTTGTGCATGTAATGAGGCCCACTAAGATAGGCTGAGATAGATTTTAATACTCTCCCATCTGGCCTCCTGGATAGAATCAATACCAGTGATTAGAGTGGATGAGTTGGTCAGACAGCTACTACGCTAAGAAAGGATTGCATCACTCTGCTGTTGAAAACTCACAGGCAGGCGAGGAAACTTTTCAGAGAATTCTCTGTGCAGTACAGGTTAACAAATTCATAGAAAAAGGAAGTGTACATTTTACAGGTTGCTCTGTTTTAGCATTGACTCTGATAGTAGCATAGTCTGTGTTTGGTTTATTGTAAGAATATCCCTGGCCAGGCAAGGTGGCTCACCCGTATAATCCCAGCACTCTGGAAGGATGAGGAGGGTGGATTGCCTGAGTTCAGGAGTTCAAGACCAGTCTAATCAAGAGCAAGACTCTGTCTCTAAAAAATAGCAGGCATTGTGGTGGGTGCCTCTAATCCCACTACCTGGGAGGCTGAGGCAATAGAATCACTTGAACCCAAAGAATTTGAGGTTGCTGTGAGGTACGATACCTCAGCACTCTACCCAGGGAGACTGAGTGAGACTTTGTCTCCATGTAAAAAAAAAGAATACTGATGATTTCCAAAGGAAAGGAAGGCTTATTTACATTTCTAGGTCAGTGTATCGTTTAGAGTTTGATTGGAAGCGGAACCATTATGGCATAAGGAATTTACTGTAGGAATCAGACCTTACACACTTGAGGAAGGAGTTAAAGAATTAAAGGTCTGAAAAAAGGAGCTAGGGTCAGAGAAAGAGAGGTTATTAACCAGCCAGGGGCAAATGAATGAGTTGGACTTGCAGGGTCATCTGCAAGTTAGGCGTGTCTGAAAAGGGAGCCGGTACAGGTAGCAGTAGAAGGCTGTTGGTTCTTCATGGGTATTAACTATGTGATTTTCAGCAAAGCATCTGGTAGTGGCCCTGGAGTGCTGTTAGTCAACATAAAACAGCACTTCCTAGTCCACATGTTAGGAAGAAAAACTGGCCACAGCATGAGAATGACTTTGAATTAACTGAATTTTCTGAGATATCCGTGTCATCTCTCATCATCTCTGACCTCCCAGAATGGTGACTGGGAGGGCTTCTCCCTCCAAAATCTCAGAAAACTTAACCCTGGGGGCAAGATTATGGGTGAGAAGTGTAGTTCCTCTCAGCATAACCACGTTGATAATAGAACAACCCAGCACAGTCTACGACTTGTCAAACTGGCATATCCACACACCTCTTTTACCTAGATTTAATTTTCAAGTAAAGACAATAGCAAAATGAAGCTTCTGTCTAACATGACATAGCTATTTCTTTGTAAGACTGCAAACACATTAACATCCTCTTCAAAAGAGGACGCATCAAGTCTCACTTTAAACATTTTGGGGTGGTATTTATTTCTCTTTTAGCTGATTCACCTTCCGCTTTACATCTTGTTAAATGGTGACTTACTTAGGGAAAATTAACTTAGGGAAAATAAAAAGGAGAAAGGAATGAAAAAAGAGGAAAAACAAAAACAATCAGTTAATACCCATGTAAAAATATGCTCACATCAAAATAGGGGAGAAGTACTCAAAACTGTTCACATGATCATGGCTGGCAGTTCTAACTTCTGTTTTCCCTATCTGTTCCATATGCCTGTTACCATCAGCAAGCACTCAAGTCAGTAATGTTTTCTTGTCTTTGAGGGTGAGCAACACCTCTATTTCTATATAGTTTTTTGATAGTTTTCTGTTAACTTTGACCAGAAAGGACAATTGAGGTGCATCAAGGAATTGCTTGCATTCTCTACTCCCAGCATGAAAAGATAGTTTAAATTTTTTTTGGATAACCAGGATGAATCAACACAATGCTACAGAAGCCCTCTCATTGCTCATTGGCTTTGAGATCAACATGAGCTCTGGTAGATTTAACTTTGAGTGTCATGTCATAATCACTGTGCCTTGGATGGAAATCTCTTGGTTTTCTTTGGAACTAAGAACTGAAAACCAACAGAAGCCACAAAGTTATAAGTTTGATCATCTAGCATTTTATTGCTAGATGATCACTAGGAGCAATAGTGAGTACAGCCATGCCCATTCTACCCATTGATTCTCTGATCTGAGAATACTGGCTAAGATAAAACAGCGCCATGTTTTGGATGTAGATAAAGAGTATTTATGCTATTTTTAAAGTGATCAACCCATCTCTGCAAAGTGTTGCCACCCAAACAGCACATTGAGTCTTCAAAAATCCATTCTAAAATTTAGCTATTTCAGAGTTCCAGGGAATATAGAGACACAAGCCAATTTCATAAATATGAGACCATTGTTCCTCATTGTTCACTAAAATGAGTTCCCCAGTCTGAAGCAATGTTATGTGAGATCACTGCTGCAGTGTACCAGTATAAGGAAAGAAGAGGCAATAATGGATGTTGAAGACAAGATTATGCCATTGGGATTAACAGTTGATATAACCTTGAAGTAGTTCAATGCACAAGGCTGACCTTTCCAACTGAAAACAAATTGATTTTGGTGTTCCATACTATTAAGTAAAAGGAGAAAAATCATTCACCAGTATAATAGCTGGGTAACAGGTACCAGGGGATCTGTTGACTTACTTGATCAGCTACAAATTGTAGTCATCATTAAATTTACAACAAGCCCGTTATTTTCTTAAGATCCATCTTTCTCCTGCAAAGGTCGGATAGGCAGGTGGAGTGGACATGCAGTCTAGATCATCACTCCTTCATTTTACAAGGCATTTGTGGCAATAATAATGTTTGCAATTCCTCCAAGAATGTGATGTTGCATTGGTTTAATTAATAGTTTGGTAAATAGAGGCAATTCTAGCGTCTTATATATGATTTTTCTTATAACAAAAGCCCTCACCTAATGTATATGGAAACCAATATGGGAACAGTTTCTGTGTATGTCTACTAAATTTTCACTCTGGAACACAGAGATGAACACAGTGTGGGTTTGAAGGTCCATTGTACCCACTGTGAGATGGACCTGCATTAAAACCTCATATCCTCAGATCTCCATGAACCTCAGAAATTACTGTCAATTCAAAGCCAATGTCAAATAATTTTTGAAAGGTTTGAATATCCCACCTTCTATCCAAATCATTCAGATAAATGGCTAATGGACACACTAAGGAAGATGTGGAGAAAGATTTGAAGTATAAATTTTAGCAGTGTAGTAAGATCCTTTCTCTAGGTGATCTGACCTCTTCACTTAAGTAACCCTGTCTTGGGTCTGCAAACTAGCTAAAGTTTAGACTTTAGTTGGGGTCTGCAACTCTATTTTAACACTTCAAGACAGATCTGTGTGACTTAGAACTTTTTCATTTATACAAGTCAAAACTCTGATTTGCTGTCCTTTATTTGAGTCTCAAGGTTAGCATGATCAATTAGTCAAGACCAAAAATTACTGTGGATTCAATGATTTTAATTACTTCTTTGGTTCTGATCATTTTGGAAGGAAATACATCCCCCAGAATTTAATTTCTTAGATTTGTGTGTGTGTGTGTGTGTGTGTGTGTGTTAGGATTTTATGTGGGATTTGGAGGTAAGAAGGTACAGGTCATATAGGTCTTATGTTTAGGGGGTGAGTCTTGGGTGACAAGTGCCACTGCAGCCCGTGCACTTGCTGCTGATCTGTTAATTCACCTGCCTGGCAGCTCCTCCAGAGCACATTTGAACTCTTCCTTTTTCATCTCTGTTTTTTGGCCTTGCATGTATGTCTTCTGAGGCATCAGCCACACCTGAAGTTCATTTAGCTTCTTCCTGATTGTTTTCTTTCACTTCTCTGATGCTTGGGCTAGACCCAGCAACAGATGCAGAAGCAACAGCTAAACTTGAACTGTTTAAATAGCCCATCTAAGTACATGAGGTCAAATACTTGTAATAAATTCCTGGTACTATATCATTCCTAGAGGTTCTGGTTTTTCTTATTGAACCTTGAGTGAGAAAATCACCTTGCCTCTAGCACATAAGTGCTTATACTTGACTCCTGCCATCATCAGATCACCTGATTCCCTTTGAATTTGCAAAGTCCAAAGCATTGTCACAATCTCCTGGTATCATTTCTGTCTTGCAGAGAATAGCCACCAAGAATGTGTGGGCTGCCTTTCTGGTTAATGCATTTCTCAAAGCTTTGGTTAAGGGAGACTCCCAAGATGCTTCTCTGGAGGAGCAGAATTAGTGTATGGTTGACAGATACTTACATGATGAATTTACTTTGGTAATTCTGACATCTCTAAGACTTTCTACGTCTTTATGCCCACCAAGTAAGTCCTAGCATTTAAGCTACATTCATTGCAGGCTATGTCTGGATCTAAGTTTTGGGTTCCCATTCATGCAAACTATGTTTGCCAGGTCATTTAGGTTAACACACTGTATCGGAGTTTTAGCTGCATGTACTTACATCAGTGCATTTAGCATGATTCAAACTTCTATTTACTCTATCCTGACTCAATACTCTTAGGATCTGTTCTCATCTATATTTGACAGTTTTCATTCAATATACATTAATTGGGAAAATATTGCAATTCTTTAGGCATGTGTAGCATCTGCTCATAGGTTGTGTCTTGTCTCTGACCTCATGGGCTCTGCCGGGACTTAAGCTTGGTTATAAGTGTAGGAACAACGAGTGATGTGGTGGATTCTTAGAGGACCAGCAGCCCCTGTATGTAACTGTCTCAGGGATTTTGATGGAGGGACTTCAGTTACAGGGTGACTGACCTTCTCACACAAGGCTGCCAGGTCTGCTTCAGCTTATATAAAAAGACTAGCAGCATTTTCAAGATATGCTGTCAGCAGCTTCATTAGAATCTGCCCATTAACTCTCTCCACCCAGATTTTCAAGATCTTGTACCTTCTAATTAATGCACTAAATGTAATATATGAAGCTCTAGGATTTTGTATATTGCATTTTACTTTAGATACACGCAAGATTAGACTTTTGGTTTGACTTTCAGTCTCTGTGATTATAGTAGATAAGTTTTTCTTTTAGGACAGTAATAAGATTTTGGATCCCATACTAGCTCTCCTAGTGAGAATTTAAAGCCAAAACTTCATCATTTTCTCTCTCCAAGTCCTCCAACAAATTTATAATTGACCAACTAACCTCAAAATCCATGCATTTAACTAAAAAAGAGTTCTGGTGCAACCACTTGGTCACCCAAAACATTGCCTTCCTTGAGTGCTGGAATACAGATATCTATAGACAGTCATTCAGTTAATTGTATTGTTATGGGATGGTTGAGACTACCAGTGTGTTCTTCAGTACAGGCAATAGGATCATTAATTTCCTTAAATCTAATCAAATCATAGAACAATTCCATATACCCATTCCAAAGATTCTATCGTCCCAGAACCACTTCTGATACCAATAACTGTATCAGCCAGAGTTTATTGAGGATAGCAGAGCCACAATGAGAATTATAAAATGAGAAAGTTATTCTGGGACCTAGACATGGCAATTACTGAAGGAACTGAAAAGCTGAAACTTTCAGGGGAATTACTGAAGCTGGAACAGAAATGTCATCAAGAGGAAACATGTGAAGAAGTCTGTTCATGTGGAGAATACTACTTGCTCTTTATGACTATTGCATGTGTGAATTTGCCACAGGCTGTCTGGTAGCATATCTTTTGTTGAGGAGTTACTATGAGTTATCTATTGCTACATAACAAATGAGCACAAATTCAGCAGGTTAAAATAACACAAATGTATTATCTCATGGCTTCTATAGGTCAGGATCCTAGGCACATTTTGGCCTGGTCTTCTCATAGGGCATCACAATTTCTTTTTTTTTTTTTTTTGGAGACAGAGCCTCAAGCTGTCCCCCTGGGTAGAGTGCCGTGGCATTACAGCTCACAGCAACCTCCAACTGCTGAGCTCAAGCGAGTCTCTTGCCTCTGCCTCCCAAGTAGCTGGGACCACAGGTGCCCGCCACAACGGCTATTTTTTGGTTGCAGCCGTCATTGTTGTTTGGCGGGTCCGGGCTGGGGATTCGAACCCGCCACCTTAGGTGTACGTGGCTGGCGCCTTAGCTGGTTGAGCTATAGGCACCGAGCC
>CAUYTI010115465.1:0-35698 GCA_963575145.1 Galago senegalensis
GTTGTGGCGGGTGCCTGTGGTCCCAGCTACTTGGGAGGCGGAGGCAAGAGACTCACTTGAGCCCAGGAGTTGGAGGTTGGTGTGAGCAGTGAAGCCATGGCACACTACCCAGGGGGACAGCTTGAGGCTCTGTCTCAAAAAAATATATATATATATATATATTTTTTTTTCTTCAAGCAATAAAATATTTTTATAGATAACTAAATTGATATATATTTATATGCTTCAAATTTTTAAAAAATTACATTATGCAGAGAGAAAACCCAAACTATGAAAAAGTTTCTTTATGGTATGAAGCAATTCAAATAAAATAGAAAAAAATGCAATATATTCTTATATAAATTCAATTTATTCATTTATTTATTTTTGAGACAAAGTCTCACTGTTGCACAGTCCAGAGTGCCATGGTGCCAGCCAAGATCACAGCAACTTCAAACTCCTTGGTTCAAGTGATCCTCTCGTCTCAGCTTCCCAAGTAGCTGGGACTACAGGGGCCCACCACAATGCCAGGCTAATCTTTTCTATTTTTAGGAGAGACAGGAGTCTCTTGCTCTTGCTCAGGCTTGTCTCCTGGCTTCTCAGAGTGTGAGGATCACAGGTGTGAGACACTGCACCTGGCCTGGGCTAAATATTTTTAAAATCCGTAGCACTGATAGGCACAGACTTCAAACTTCAGAGTTTATTTCTGAGAACAGTCATTTCTAAGGACAGTGGGAAAAGGGATGGGTCTAGGGTTTTTGTAATACTTGTCATTGTTTATTTTTTAATAAGGAAATCCTGCCTCATGGCTCGGCGCCTGTGGCTCAAGTGGCTAAGGCACCAGCCACATACACCTAAGGTGGCAGGTTCGAATCTACCCCGGGACCCGCCAAACAACAATGACAGTTGCAACCAAAAAATAGCCAGGCATTGTGGCGGGAGCCTGAGGCAGGAGACTCTCTTGAGCCCAGGAGTTGGAGGTTGCTGTGAGCTGTGATGCCACAGCACTCTACCCAGGGTGACAGCTTGAGGCTCTGTCTCAAAAAAAAGAAAAAAGAAAGAAAATCCTGCCTCATGTGAGAGACATGGGAGAGCTAAGCTAGGCTTTGTTCATTTAATCTCAGGAGTGAACACGTGAGTGCTATTAGGTTATTTCTTGTGAATTGACACATTTCAAAATTAATCTTTTAAAAATAAACAGTAAAGGCAAGTGGAATATGTCCTTGTTTTAACGCTGGGTGACCTGGATTTAAACATCTGCTCCCTGAAATTGTTTTCTCCAACACATTCTTCCAGAAAGCCAAAATTCTTTGTATACCCGGAGCATGACTCACGTTTTCTCTTCACCAAGTGAGACAAACTTCTCTGATTCAAACCAATAAAGTCTCTGAAGAGCCACAGCATATAAATTTTTTTTTGTGATTCGTCTTTGGCCCAATTAAAATGAGCTGTATTAAAATTTAAGTATGGCTTCTAAGCCATACACGTACCATTAAATTTGCAGGAATAATGAAGCCAAATAATTTTATTCCCCTTTAATAATGCATTCCTGTATCTGCTCTTCAGGTACGGGTAGCATTTCTCTATTGATCCTGATGCATTATCTAACAGTGGGAACTACTAAGCAGTTTTCATCTCCTCTGATATTTCTGAATAATTCAGAAACGAATTCTGTTTTCTTTTTCTCATTAAAGTTTGTCTCTTTTAAAGGTAGAAAATTGAAGTGACCTATAGATTAGTTCCGTTTCTATATTGCCCAGATGGCACCGATGGCAGACGTAAGTGTCCCCAATAGTTTCATTTTCCTACTACATTAACACCTTTTCTTTCAAAATATTTAGAAACAAAACACAAAATAATAGGAAGTATAATTTTTTACCCTGGCTCTCCACCTAGACACGACAGTCTCCCACATTGTTCCCAGCTGGTTACTGCTCAATGCCTCCACTCTCACTTTTTGTAAATTCCAAAAAATTGGAAATCTGGTTTCTGCTTCCACCTCAAGTCCTTTAAAATGTATCTTGCTAATATCAGGAGCCATGTTTTGGAAGCTTATTGGATCCCTCCGTGGACGGTGGTGGTATAGATCCTTCCCATTTCTCCATGGAAATTATGTGTGAGAGTGAGTTATAGTCCAAAAAATGGGCATAAAATCTACCTTGAGATGGAAAATAAAAACAGATTCATAAAGAGTTGAAAGAACATTGAATTTTATGCCCTGTTAATTCTGTACTTCATAACTCATAGTGCATAAACGGCTTTTGCTATTGAGATTTAATTGTCTTTCGATCTTTTCTTAAGTCTACTCTTCATTTCAATTCATATCTCAGCTTGATTTTTGTTAATGAGAGTTTATAAACTAAACAATGTGACTTCTGACAAGTTACTTAACATCTGACACCGCTTCCTTAACTGTAATGTAGGTAGGTATTAATATAATACACCATTTATTGTGTCTTCATGAGCACTATGCTATCTTAATATCTGTAAAGTAGTTGAAATAATAGGTATGTGAATTGACCAATAAAACAACATAGAAATTCCAAAAACATATTCATACATATTTTATAAATTGACCTATTACAAAAGTGATAGTGAAGTTTTGTGTAGAAATACTCTCAACAAACGATTGGGTTTGTCGGATAACCGTATATATAATACCACAAACACAAAAGCATTCCAAACGTATCACAGTGCTACGTGTGAAAAGTAAAGCTGTGAAGCTTTTAAAGAACACATAGGAAGGCATCTCTGTGATTTTGGAGTAAGCAAAGACTTCTTAAATTCACCCCACACCAAGTGTGCATGAAGTCAAAGAGAACATTAAATCAGCTATACAAAGATTTGGAAATTAGAATAACCAAAGGTAGCCAGTAGGACTGTGAAAATGCAGTGTGAAGAGTTGAAAGATTCTCGTAATACAGATGTCAAACCCCCAACCTCGCATTTAATACAGACAAAGGATTCGTACAAATCCCTAAGACAGATAACTGATGAGGAACCAAAGGGCAAACAATTTGAACATGGTATTTTATTACGATAATATACCAGGACGAACATGTGGATCTAATATACACTGTTATACAGTAATGATTGATCTTGCTGAACACGTAGATGGGGTTAGGTAGCAAGTGAAAAGGACAAGAGGGGCTTGTAGGTCCCTAATGATGTTCTATTTCTCTTGTCCTGATTCCATGAGTGTCTTCAGTTCATAAAAATTGATCGCACTACAGATATGCTCGCTTAAACCTGATGTACACACACACGCACATACCCACATTCACACACAGTTTAAAAAACATGAACTGGCACACAGTAACTATGACAGAATGCCACATATTGTTATTGTTGTTATTTAATCCTGTATTTTCCTATGCACATGACAGACTGTCTTTCTGTTCACTTCAGAAAGTAGTTTTTAGAAGTAAGATTCTCTTCCAATTCTTTTTCAGGGGGGATACTCTTCAGTTCCCTACGGTGCAGAATTTTTATAGACCTCATGTTGATTTTTTTCTATTTGCTCGTCCTCGTACAAAGGAACATCTGCTATGCTGGGCACTTGCCAGCAGCGGGGTGGACCTGCTGTACTTGACCTCCGCTTACTGTCCACAGGAATGCTTGCAGACTGTCCCACGTGGATGTACAGCAGAGAACAGGTTGACACAGCTCCTGGTTTAATTTTTAGAGTCTGACAGAGATTCAAGTAGTGCCTTTCTATCAAAATGAAAAGCATCCCTTTCTGCTTTGAAACACACAAGAAAAGAATATCTATCTCATATCAAAGGCTTTCCAAAGTATGTTCTTCAGAGGAAAGCAGAAGTATTTATTCAAAAGAGGACCTTAAAATTTTTTAATGTATAAATGGGAGGTCTGCAAATAATTTGATTGGAAAAAGAAGTGAAGAATAGAATTCCTAAAAATGATTCAAAGGGAAACACATATAATATATAAATCATCTGTAACCGTACCCATACACAATGCCCAGATAAGACTTCTTTCCCTGACTTCAAAATCTAGACCTATCTGTTCCTTATATTTAATTTCTACTCATGCTTTTTACCCTCTGGTAAAATCTAATGCCATTCAACACTCATGCCATATTATTGCCGAGATCTAAGATTGTGAATAAATATCCTTTTTCCACCTAAAGAAGCTTCTTTCCAGAAATGAACATGTTCATTAAGGAATTATATGTTAAGGGGTAGTTCAATTGCCATCTATCGACTGTTAACATTCATCTCTTCTGAACATCCAGAGCATTTTATCTGAACATTTCTTGTTTGTTATTTAATGATACTTCAACCCGGCATAATGTCTGTGTAGGTGTGTGTCTTGCTGCAAAGGCAGAATCAGCACCAACACAAGTGCAAGTGGTCTTCCTCTCTTCCTGAACCTCTGCAGCCTCCTGGAGTAATATGTGCTCAGGAGGTCGTATATTATATTATCCGTAAGTACGTCATGACATTTGATGGGCCTCCTGCAGAATTCTGCTCCACGTTTATAGCTGCGTAACCCTAGGTCTGAATTTATCCTCTATTCTATTCCCTCCGATTAGATATGAAGATACATGTGTTGTATCTTCATGCAATAAACTCTTAATAACACAAATTTTCTGAATGTAAGTTCTTAATAGAGATTTGGGGATGCTGAGATGTAATGCATCAGAATTCCTCCTTTTCCTCCATTTCCTAATAACATTCTTACTGTTTATTAATTCATTTTTACATTTTTCTCATATTCTAGCATTTTCCTCTTTCAGTTCCTGGGGTGGGGGAGTTTAGGACCTGAAGTTTTCCTATTGGGGCCAATCTGACCATAATTTCAAGGGTAATTCAGAAAATATGGGTCTGTGACATTTTTCTTTAATAACACAGCCAATGTGGCTTCCCAAAAAGAAAAGAAAGCTGAAATTTTTCTAAGAGGGTGTAAAGACAGCCTGCTGCAAACTTCCACCTGTATCTATGTAAACTTTTCACAAAGCTTTGAAAAGATTAAATGGCTGCTCTGTCAAGAATACTGTGTATCGACAGTGAGAGGCAATCGTCCTGTGATGTGAAGTCCGTAACTATGATCTGGGGTTTAAATTAATCCCATCATGTTAAAGCCCATCTTCATCTTCTAACCAGTCCTTTCTTCCCCTTATCAGCCTGTGCAGGTGAAAAGTTCTGACAAGCTGTCAGGCCTCAGGAATGAAATCTGGTAAAACTATAGCTACTTTCCTTAGGAGATGGTCTCCAATTCCATCCAGGCTGATATAAAAGATACAAAGTTTCCATTTTTATGGCTGAATAGTACTCCATGGTGTAAGACTGGGTGCTCTGCCCACTTCCTAAGTGAAGAACACAAATCCAACTGGAGCTTTGACCTCACAAAAGCAAATCAGGTAACTGAATGCTGGGTAGCCCCACACTAATGTGAAGGCAGGAAAAAAAAAAAGCTACGCTTATGTCCATTTCATTTTCAGTTTGACAACTATGTTTCTGCATCTTCTACCACTCCAGAGCCAGGAGTCCAGACCCTCCATAAAATGTTTATTGATGTTTGCTCATATTTCAGTGGCTGTCATGACCACGTGTTGTTAGAGGAAGCATTTCTAAACCGAGCATTATACCAACGAAATATGCATGTCTGCATAACCTGTATGGGCCCTACAAACCTCTCAAATGGGATCATGTTATTGCTGTTTTGTTTGTTTTGTTTTGTTTGTTTTGTCATTTTTTGGAAACAGTCTCACTTTGCTGCTCTGGGTAGAGTGCTGTGGCATCATAGCTCACAGCCATCTCAAACTCTTGGGCTGAAGTGATCCTCTTCCCTCAGCCTCCTGAGTAGCTGGGACTATAGGTGCCTGCCACAATGTCTGGCTAATTTTTCTATAGTATTAGAGATGGGGTCTCACTCTTGGTCAGGCTGGTCTCAAACTTCTGAACTCAGGCAGTGCACCCACTTTGGCCCTCCAGAGTGCTAGCAAAATGAGGCTTTGCAAACCCTTCAAGGACATTAAGAGCCAACAAAGGGCCCCCCTCCATAGCAAGCCTGCAAACACACAGGTTAGAAACAACAACAGCAATCTTCGTGGAAAATGACAGTTTGAGTGAAAACTGTCTAACCGAGGAGGAAAACCCACCTTAAAAGCATAATAACCTTTCAACCAAATTTTTCCCAACTTCATTCCTTGACATGTGCTCTTTCAATGTAATTTTTACTGTTTATTCTCATATATCATAAGTTAAGAATACCTGTAGGTATTGTAAGCCCTAATGTTGATTAATATAAAGTTATTTATAGAATGTAAGTTTTCATTATTCTTTGGGTTCAGTTAGACCACAGTCTGGTCCAGGCCCTTTTCATTTGCTACCAGGATTACTGTAACTACTAACCAGCTGGTTTCCCCGGCTCTAAACTCACATAGTCCAAACTACCTTCACAGTGACAGTCCTAACAGGCAAACTTCACTGCTTTAGTTTAAATCAGCTACTGGCTACTCACATCGTTAGAAGGAGCCTTCACCAGGTTGTCCTTGATCATTCCAGACCTGACACCGATTCATTTTCTTTCCAAGTTCCCACCATCTCTCCACATACATACCTTCCCTCACGAACGACTCTCAGTTTGAAGAAAGCTTTATTCTCTTTGTTGCTTTTGATTTTGTGATTGGTATTCACCCTGTCTAGCATGACCCTGCTTTTTATACCTTAGTAACATTTTTACTTAGTCATCATGATTCTTCTCATGTGATACCTCCATGAACTATTCCCACCTAAGAACTCAGTATATGAATCCTATCCCATTGCTATAAAGGAGTGTAAGTTAGACTTATGCTTTTATTTAGCCAATGCTACCTTACATAAAGATTTGAGCTGTCTGTAAGAATTTCAGTTTAATTTATTGCTTCTGACTATTCAAATCCACTGAAATCACAGTGACAATAGTTTTCTTCTTGTTGCTCATTCAAGACATTTCTATCAGTTGTGAAAAATTTTGAAGCTCCATTATTTTTATCCAAACAGAAATTAAAAGGTATCAATATAATTATCATCCAATATTAGCATGTAGGTACAAGAAGACCATCTGACCTCAGATTGGCCCTGACAGGCAATGGATTAAGTGAAGGAGAAACAATCTGACTTAGGAAGAGTTTTGTACACCCTGGACATTGTTATCAGTATATGTGAATTGATTCTCAAATTAATGCTAGGAGGTAGGTAATACTTTATCCAGTTTACAGAGAGTTTAGTTAACTTGCCAAGAAGCATTACAAGATGAATAAATGTGAAGCTGGTATATAGAAGCAGTCAGTTTCTTTAACATTTTTTTACCATCTTGATTTTTAAATTTTCCTCCAGGATGAGCACATGTTCAGAATTAATCCAGGAAATTATGAAACATGCATCCAAGTAATATTAGTGAACATATATTATTAATAGTTCAGGTCAGGCATGGTGGCTCACACCTGTGATCCCAGCACTCTGGGAGGCCAAGGGGGAGGGATTGCTTGAGCTCAGGAGTTCAAGCCTAGCTTGAGCAATAATGAGACCCTCATCTCTAAAAATCGCTGGGCCTTGTGGCAGGCACCTATAGTCCCAATGACTTGGGAGGCTGAGGCAAGAGGATAACTTGAGCCCAAGAGTTTGAAGCTGCTGTGAGCTGTGATGCCACAGCACTCTACCCAGGATGACAAAGTGAAACTGTCAAAATAAAAGTTCAAAAAAATCTTCTACATTTTCTAAAATTATCTTGAAAGTGATCAAAGTAAACCAATGAGATGCTTGCTAATTCTTGAGAGTTAAAAGTGCAAATAAAAAATGCTTTCTTCTACTTACATGATTTAGAAACAGCTTGTTTATTAAACACTGTAATCTAGATGTGAAAGCTTTGTTAATAAACTATGTTTGTTTTCTTCTCTCAAAAGAGCATTTGGTCATCTATGAGAGTTCAGTGGACCTGTCCAAACAGAGCTGTAGCTGTTAGCATGTGGTGATCTTTCAGAGGGATTTGTGCGTGGAGTGCAGATGTGGACTGAATGAGTTTTACATTCTCTTTTGAGTAGAAGATGGTATGATTCTGCCATGCTTCACTCCTTGATTAAAAGATCTTCCTAAAACAATATGTCCTGAGCTTAAATGAGCAAGTACTTACAACAAATGACCAGGGATGGAACCAACAGCCAAGCGATAGCTTCCCGTACTCACCTCCAGGCTAAGGTGCAGATTCAGTTTCTGGAGGGACTTCTACTGTCCAATTCCAAAGCCCACCAACAAAAATTTGCACTGATAAAAATATTGTTCCCTGAAAACCCCTTTGAGATTGGCAGATTTCATTGGTAAGTATCATATACATGAAAGCTTTCCAAGAAACGTCAAGACATGAAATTAATAAAAGGATGGGTCTATGTCCACAGCTCAGTTCTCTTCTCAGCAGTGCTTATAAAAGTGAAAAGAAAAAAAGAAAAAGGAAAGAAGAGAGAGAGACAAAAAAAGGGGACTAAAGTTTCCCTTATCTTAAAAACCTTCCTTAGCAAACTGACCAACGTGAAAATTTTGCATAGTCTTTGCAATTTGATCGCTTTCAAAGTGCTGATGGCCAGAGGTTTAAAAACTATTTGGGGCATGTCTGCCTGACTATAAAACTTAGCAAGTAATTGAGATCCATCAATCACATACACGAAAACTTCCTTGTACTTTTTAATTGCTGAAAAAGGTTTTTTCTTTTTTTTTAATTTAGCAACAAATCAGTAAAATTTTTCCCTCGAGCTTCTGTGCAAGCTAGTTCAGTGTCTGAATTCAGGTCTAGAAGTTGGACACACTGGACTGCAGCCTTGAAAGTTCTGGTTCTCCAAACCCTGATGTGGAGGAGACGGCACCAAGAAGGCCTTTCCTGCTTAGCGGTGGTGCAGTGCGGCTAACAGTGGCCCACAGTAGTGCGGATAAACAGGACACCATCTGCCAAAAGATGGCGTTTCCAGTTTGGTTAAAGTTCTTACACTGCCATGGCTGCTTCTCAGGTTCAAGGTGTGAGCCTGTAGGTGTATATTCATTACCAGGACTACCTCACAGCCTCAGGAAGCCTTTTAAAATTTACAGTCAATAATCTTATTTTTCTTTCTGATGAATATATACATTACTTGTATCCATGTACAATTGCTGCTTATGTAATTCTCTTTTTATCACCTTAGTATGATTAACCTTATCAAATAAAATAGAATAGAAGGTATTCTGTGAGTGCCTGCACTGTGACTCATCGGTACCGCGCACAGCTGCCCTGATTAATTTCTAAAACGGGATCAACTTATAGTTTCACAGTAATCAAAGACAATAGTCATTGAATCAATTACCTACTTTGTTTCCTCTATTGACAATGGCTTCATGTCAAAGGCAGTGGAGTCATCCACACCTTGAACTGGGCGGGGTCAGGCAAAAGAAAATCCTGCTTATGTTTTCTGATGTGACCTTTCTGTGTACATGGGCTTCCGTTTTAAATAATAAATATCCGTCATCTTGTTTTAGTTAGTCCTACACACGTTAGGAAGAAATTTAGAAATGCTAATGAGTGTGGACCTTCAAGCCAATGTCGCCATTATCAAGGGGAAAGGAAAGACAAAGGAGTAAGTCCCGTAACAGGTCCTGGGGTGTCCCTCCCCTCCAGGAAGGTGCTCTGGACATAGAAAGTGAATGGTATGTGGGAGTGCCGGGTTCTGCTGAGGCTCGGCCAACGCAATGCACAGCCAAACTCAAGGAAGAGACCTACATCCCCAGGCCAGTTCAGTCACTTAAAACATTCACCTGGGAAACACCAGTATCCTTGGAATCTGCTTTCGCTTCCTTAAAGACGTGGTAGTTACACAGCTTGACAGGGTTGCTGCAGAATGAGGTGGCTGATGCTTCTGCCCTGTTAGTGGTAAGGATCCAAAAGGGGTTACTCACAACGCTATCATACGTCTAATGTCGATCCCTTTACTCTGAGGGCCCCATGACAGCGCACCGCCTTACTCCTCTCTGAACTGCAGAATCTCCCACGACGCCTTCAACCAAGTAGATGCTGCCTAATTATTTGTTGCTTTTAATAGAACTGCCCCAGACAAAACTAGGACTGAATGCCAGTGAAGCGAGAGTAGCAGTCCAGATGGGAGAGGTTTCGGTCGATGAGACCAGGCGTTTTAGGGAATCCCAGCCTCACACAAAACAGCAGGCAAGTAAGGAAAGTCATAGAGACGGAAAAGGCGTGCTACCGAGAGGAACGTGCACAGAAACGGGGAGGAATCGACTTACAGAAATTAGGAAAGACCAGAGAGAAAATAGCCCATTTCAACAGTGCGGAGAAGCCTAAGCTACAGCTGTCGCTGGGGACACACAGGCAAGTACTGACAGTGGCAGGGGGATCTTTCAGAAGTCAGCACACAGGTGCAAGATGAAATACAGGAAGCCCAGTTAAATCTGAACTTCAGACCGATGGTGAGTATTTCAGTATAAATATGTCCCATACCATACTTTATCACTCTCAGTTCTTGTAACTGTCCTGATAACATGTGTAACTGCAATTTTTTAAAAAAGAGAAAATTGAGATTCTAAGATTAGCTCTTTGTAAAACTTAGGGCATACTCATACAAATAAAAAATGTTAATTTTCTGATACTCAGATTTGACTGGCATTCTATATTTTGTTTGCTACTCTCTTAATCTCAAATTAGTATGTGAAGGTTAGGATGCCAGGCTAACAAAAGACCCACATACAGCAAAAAAGTGGGTTGGTATGAAAGCCGGTAAGAAACCAGTTACAGAGACAGAGGCCGGATAATGGGAGGTAAGCTTAGAAAAACGCTGACCTTTCAGCAAGGAATGCTAGGAAGCTTTTCTTGAGTTTCCAATAATTTAATTAGCCTGGTTATGATAGTTGAGCACTTCTTACCTTTAAGAATCCATGAGCTTGGGGCAGTGCCTGTGGCTCAAAGGAGTAGGGCACCAGTCCCATATACCAGAGGAGGCAGGTTCAAACTCAGCCCCGGCAAAAAAAAAAAAAAAAAAAAAATCCACAATCTCTTGTTTACCTTTAAGTAGAAACTGAATTGGAACTAATTCCTGAGTCTGGGACCAACCTGAAACTGAGTATAGAACAGAACAGGACCAGGAATCCCATCAGGTTTTTGTTCTTAAAAAAAAAAAAAAAATTATTGTTTTATAATGTATTAATTCTATAAACTGCCCCAAAATGTTTTGGACAGAACCTCAGGTCAATGCTTAAAAAAGGAATAAATGAATACATAAAATTGTGTCCAGCCCAAAGCAATTATAGACAGGTAAGAGGTCAGGAAGCCGGACACAATTTAAGGAGCTGTTCCTTTCCCTCCAGCTGGCAACCTGCAGCCTCTTTGCTCCTTGAATTAACCCCTTGATAGTCTTAGCACATCAAACTGCCATTTCCTTTTGGAGCTTTCAATTGTACTCTGGTGACCGACATTCTAAAGACTAGCTTGAGTGCCTACAAATAAATCACGTTTTGGCAAAGGTGCTAACTGAACCACTATTGGGGAAGCTCTTTCAACTCACGGGCTTTTTGTTACCTAAACCTCGTTCTACTGGTTTTTTACAGTCTTTTGGGTTAATAAGCGATAACATGATTTCATTTTCACAATGTTTCTTGGGGTGGGAATGAAGAATCATTTTAAAAGATATTTTTAAAAGATTTATTGAAAAATAATGGTATCTTTGTTTTAAAATGAAAGAGAGAAACACTATTTTCCACTCCTTGGTTTCAGTTCTACGCAGTGTAGATGTGTAATAAATGCTCGTATATTTTGGTTACAGGGAGTAAAAAGTTTTATTGCATTCAGTTAGTCACTATTTATACCATGCACATGAGGAATCTGTTGCCTCCAAGGAAACTATTATACTTAAAATACTAATTTTGGTGACTACCATGACACAAGGAACCATCCCTTCAGGTTTTCTCCATTGTAATAACTTAGTGTATACGTCCTCCACCCACGTCTTACAGGTTCATTTGGAGTTTGGCTTTGGGAAACTGAGGAACAACCTACTCCAGAATAATAGGAAAGGCGTATGAACAGCAGGGCCGTCTAGTTCTTTTGAGGAGTGTCAGTAGAAATTGTGGGAATGAGAGGAAACTTCCCATTTCCCCTGAACGTTTGCTGAGAGATTAGCTCACATTTAGGGCAGATTCATAACAGGACAAGGTTGGTTTGTTCTGAATGTGGGGAGAAGCACAAAATGAATACCCAGTATCCCAAAGAAGCCCCCCAATTTTTATGCCTTCCTTTTAGGGAAAGGGAAGAGATGAGGAACACAGGTAATTATTTTATTGTTAATTTATTTATTTGCAACAGGATCTTACTCTTTGCTCCATCCATAGCTTGGTGGCCTCATGACAGCTCACTGCAACCTCACCCTCCTGGTCTATAGAGATCTGACCCCCTGCCTGGCCTCCTGAGTGGCTAGGACTGCAGGTGTACACTAGGTTGCTCAGCTAATGTTTCTGGGTTTTGTAAGGATAGTGTCTCCCTCTTGCTCAGGCTAGTCTCAAACTCCTGACCTCAAGCGGTCCTCTGGACTTAACCTTCAAAGTGCTAAGATTACAAGCATAACCCTCTGGCCTGGGCTTTCGGGGCAATAAATGGTTTCTGGGGAGGATAAATGGGTGGGGAAAACCTAATGACCCCCCTGCAAATTAAATTAACCTTGAGAGACAGGGATTATATTTAAAAGGATTTGGGTCAGGTCTGGTTGCATTCTTGATCATTTTTCTTGCAAAATACTGAGAAACAGGAAAGGAAGGGAAGTCAACTGTCCTTTTTGATGGGCTAGTATAATTTATGCTGATAGAGGGGAAGTCCCCTCCAATAGCCTGTTGCTCTCTGATGGTCTTTAATTCAAGATACTTTTTATGCCAAAGAATCATATTTTGGGGTGAAATTTCCCTAGCTCCTTCAAAATAAAGATAAAATCATGACAATGAGAACCCAGGACGGTTTTACTGCTCTAAAGTGCTAAGAACTTAGCTCCTTCCAACCCTGAAGAGTAAAGTAAATGCCTGGGGTAGGTGCTCACACTGCCTCCTTTCTCTGCTGTGTTGATAACACAATCGCTTCTTTTAATTTTTATTTGAAATAGGTAGACACTAAAAGAAGCTCTGCCACTGTGTGGCTTTTCAACAGACAAAGTCACCCAAATTACTGTCCACAAAGAAAACGTGATGTACCTGTACCATGAAATTCCAACTTGTAAGAAAGAGTGAAATCAGAAAAATAATTCAGAAACGGAAAGTCAAATATTTCATGTTCTCCCTTTTAAGTGGGAGCTAAGCAGTGAATCACACAGACAAACAGGGTGTAGTAACAAATGGAGACACAAAAAAGTGGGAGGGTGGAAGACGGGCACAGGATACAAAATTACATATTAGGCACAATGTACATTATACAGGTGAGGAATGAACTTAAAGTCCAGACGTCATGACAAAGTAATATATCCATTTTCACCAAACTACACTTGTACCCCATAAATCTATACCAATTTTAACACACTGAAAACAATTCAAATAAAAATCTCATGATGCATTAAAATAAAAATAAATGTATATAAATATAATAAGCTTATTTAATGAAACCAAATGAATTTTCCCCAATGATTCATATTATAATCATATATCCTATTATTTTATAACTATAGATTAATTTTCAACTTTTATAGTAAGATAACTTATTAATTATGGTAATAGAGACATTTTTAACACTAGGGAAAATAGACAAAAGGGAAAATGATAAGAGTATTGCAGATAAAGAGAATTTAATAGAATACGATTATTGAAAATATACAAGACTCTCAAATTTAGAAAGATTAAAAATGCTGATTGATCGTAGGGGAAGAGTGTATTTTAAGTGCTAGGAAAGCACACAAGTCCAGGCACAGAACATGCTGTTTAAGAGCAAATATATACTTGACTGGAAGATACATAAAAAACAGTAAGAAGACTGCAACTGAAGTTTAAGTAAAATTAATAGATGATTTCCTGGGCCTACAGAGTGTTTATAATGAATATCATAATTTAGCACTTACATTAGTGTAATTGTTACAGCTGAACCAGGTCTGCTTTATTACAGCTCTATAAGATAGAGTGATAATTTGTTTTCACCAGAAACATGTATTGTGTCTAGAATCTGCTGGACACACAGGTGAGTGCAGATTATGACAACAGCTCCACCTGGTCCCCTTCAGAACGGACATTTATCTCGCCTACATTAAAGTGCCAAGTAGGAACTTGACAGCTGAGCTATCATCAGGAAAATACAAATTGTAGGGAAAATATGATGAAATAAGTGAATGAAATTGTCCCAAAAGGCGTTCAGTAAGAAGAAATCAAGCACATTGAGACACCAGAGCTGGAAGGACGTTTTTCTCCCTGCTCTGAGGTTTGTACTTGTGTTCTGATTGGCTAGTGGTCAGAACTTGTTAGCAAATGTGGGAAACCAGACAAGAGAGATAAAAGAAATCGATGACTGTATAGGTAAAGTGATCAAACTTGAACACATTTTATCATTTAGCCATTAACTTTAAGCAACCACACTGCCTCCGTCAGTTCCACAATTTACTTAGTGCCTGGAGAACATCGACCATCACATTTCTATAGGACCCATGGATTCACCAACAAAAGCAATTCTGCTTTCCAACATTTCCGTTGCCTTCAAGTAAATTAATAACAGAAGGAAAATTTTAATGTACAAAATTTTTTAAATATATTTGGGCCAGGCACTCTTTGTATACCCAGATGATATTCTTCTTAGTGAAAGATTCAGAGAAAACAGGGCAACATACCAAATGCTTTATTCTTCATTATTGCTAAAGCATAGTAGGTAGGTCGGTGTTTCTGAAAATCTTTACTCTTTGAGAACCATAATACATCTGTTCTCAGAAATTTTAAACTTAAATGTTTTTGCTCATAGCCTAATGTAAGTGGACATGCTCAGATCAGCCAGAAATTTATTACAACGGTCATGCTTTGAAAATAATCTTAAACTAAAGGCATGTGGTTTGACATTTCTCTAAAACAATTTTTTTGAGTTCTAAAAAAGTAGTGTCTTATTAAAAAAGAGACTTTAAAATCTTTTCTATCACTCTTTCCGGTGGTTATTACATCCTTTGTTATACAGGGACAAGAATAGTTTATTTTTAATCCTTCTTTTCTGAATTTGCGACTCTTTAGCTGTCTTCCATTACCACTATATTAATTTTTATTTTTGGTATAGCATACCAAAAATAAAATTTTTGGTGTACTATACCATGTGAGTATTAATAAATGTGAATTAATACAAATTCTTTAAAACTATAAATGTACCATAAATTGTTTAATGATAGTTTAAAAGTGATAGTTTTCATGCAGAATCATCACCTCTACCAAAACTTTTCTTTTTCTTTCTTTTTTTTTTTAATCTTTTTTGGTGTAGGTAACATTGTCTGCTCTAGATATCACAGCTGAGTGTGAGGCCAGCTGCATGAACTGTTGATACCCTTATTAACTTAAAATTCTTAATTCACAAATGTTCTTTCCTATCACTGACTACTCACTTAATTGTTTTATACAATAACATTTGAGACATTTAAGACCTAGAATAAGCAAAGGAATAGAAGAGACCAAAATGAATAATACATAGAAACTTGCCTATCGCCTTGAGATTTTTGTAAAGAATTCCAAGATGGCCTTTTTTGTAGATGCAAAAGTAATTGTCACAAAACTGAAACGTATCACGGGAAACTTGTGTCAAAGGGTATTATGCACACAATTTAGCATGTTTTGAAAAAGCTATAAATCTTCACAGTTAAAGGTTTTATTTTAAAAAATAGCCAATTTTTACCTTTTTTTAATCTGATAAATTCTGTTTTTTGAACGTTGCATGTAATACATGTCATATACTAAATTTTAACTTCATTAAAAGTTTTTGGGCATTTATTTTACTTGGCAAGAATATTTTAAGTATGAAGCTTTTAGAAAAAATAAATGACTCTCAATTTATAATATTTATTTTTTTAAAATGTTGATTAACACACTCAATTTCTACTCACTTATCCCCATTTTTCAAATAAGCTAATATTACAAAAAACTAAAGAATCAGAGAAACTAAAGTCACAATTTACCATACATTTATTTCATTATGTTTATCATGAAAATGAAGTTTTTGAAATTATAAAATAGTAATAACTTACTTTTTAATAAAAAGAAGTCTGAAAATTGCTAATGTCTTAAAATTCTTAAATATGACAGAGATATTCATGGGAATTGTGAACATAAAAGTGAAAAATCTTTTTAACAGATGGTTGCAACAGCCTCTAATCCTCATTTTGAACAACCTCTCACACTGTAATTTAAATCTGCATCTGCTGAGAATGGGATCATAGGAGCCCTTGTTTTGCTTAGAAAATGAAGCACTGAGAATTTGCAACTTTTAAAAGTTAAACAAATACAGTAAATATATTCAGATTGATTCACGCCTTGGGGGTAACATACCTGTGCAAGATTAAAAACATTCTAAACTGAGATGTAGATGTGGAAAGTAAGTTTATACTCAGGCTCATTGTGCTTATCTATTCCTGGGTAAAACAGTAGGTTTTATTTCCTTTATTAATAATAAAATTGCAAAACCCAAATATTTTGGACTCATTTCAGTGGTTAAAACCTGAAAGTAATTTAGTTCAATATGTAAATTGTATATTTGAAAATATGTATGGAAGCAATGTAAAATAAATTCTGACTTGGACAAAACAAGTGGTAAAACCTTTAATATAGTGGCTTCATTTTTTGAATAAATTAATATTAGGTTATTATAAAATTTGTAAAGTTTGAGTAAACATATTGTTTTGAATTAAAAATTAAAATCAGTCGATCTTAGATCTACATGTGGTTTTATTGCCTTGGTCAAGTCAAAGAACATCTCCAATCCCACTTTTCTCATAAGGAAAGTGACAATGATAGTTCTACTTAGTTTTAATGCATATGACTGTCCCTGTTAGCCCAAGCCACTGGTGATAGCCAGAAGCTCTGTGGTTGTTCCAAGCTTAGACTTATGGTTATAATCACCATCATAGAGGACTTTCACATACAATAACTCTAATTTTTTGACATAAATTTCATCATTATCATTAAACTACAAAGTCCGAGTAGACCAGGATTTCTCAACAATGGGATTATTGACATTTTGGACTGGAAATTTCTTTGTCATGTGGGGCTGTTCTGCACTTTTCAGGATGTTTAGCAGATCCAGGCCTGCACCCACTTGATGCCTAGAGTACACCCCTCCCTCTTCATGTCCCAGAAGTTCTGACAACCAGAGCTTCTCCAGATATTGTAAATATTCCTCACTAGGAAAAATTGCCTCCAGTTAAATACCACTGGAATAGCCTGCAAATCTAAAGTGTGTTAGAACTCTGTGGTATTGAAATGGTGTCACACAATGAGATTCACACATACATATACATACAGGGTGGCCATAAAGTTTGTGCGCAATTTAAAGTAGTTCAACATAGTAATTGCACACAAACTTTATGTTCCCCTGGTATTTAATTTCAATATGAAATGTTTTATGTTTCTCTTTAACCAAGATTAAAATTTCAGCTGAATAAATAATTAGGTATTGAGAGCTAAAATTGAAGCAAGTTTTTAAAAGATGAAAAACAGGAATAAATTTTACACAAATGAATCATACTAAATTTACATTTGCTCAAGTGATTATGCAAGTTCCCCTAACCAGCCTTCACCTGGCTGCAAAAGATGAAAAATTTACCCAGAAAGGCAATGTTGGATAAAACAAACCTGAAATTCTGGGCAAAAATAAGGAATTCACTTCAGAGGACTGAGCAATTTCCTAAGACTGTGGTCCACAAACTTGCCTGGGACCAAGAAATGCTCAAATCATTTTACGTGCACAAATTCCCAGTTGCCACTCCCAGAGACTGTGATTAAATAAATCTGAAGTGGGACTCAGAAATTTGCACTATACAAGTATTGTGGAAAATTTTGATGCAGCACATCAACCACACTGTGACTTTTTGAAAATCATATTCAAAAAGTCCTGAGAAGGGATTTTGGGGGGACTATTCCATTCATACTCCACCAAGCTGCAACTGAAATGCTATACTATACAGTATCGATCTGGACCTGGTTGGGGTTTGGATCCCTATAAACTCTTTAGCAGAAGAGGTTCTTAGCTCATAATTAAATCTATGTCTGTGTTTGTGTTTTTGTGAGTGTTGTAATTCCATATAGTGGATCAATTTTACAGAAAAAAATTTGATTTTCACTGGGAAATTATGCACTGTCTACAGCATACACTGTGATTATCACGTTCTCACTTTGTTTTCTTTGCAGCTTCGTACCCTCTGACACTGACTTAGCTGTGTCCCCACCTCCTTTCCCCAGCCCGTCTCCCCGTGCAGAACTGACTTTCCCCCATTTACACTTCATCACAACCTTCCTAAATGTCATATAAATATGCACTGTTTTGGTATCTGCCTAGTTCCCTAATGTCATCTGAGTGTAATAAATTCTTTAACAAGCTTATTTTTGTATGTGTATCAGAGTCATGATTTCAACTTTTTCTAAGTTAACAGTGTTTGAAAATTTGTTTTTCATCATTTGGTGATACCATGATTTGAATTTATCTTATTTTAATATTTTGGAATTATTAAGGTATCAGAAATACTTTACAATGTGGCATAGCTATAGATGAAAGAAGCCTACTGTTGGCATTTATTAAATTGTGATATATCACTTTCAATCTTATCCATAAATTATTTAATAATTTTATTGACTTTCAGCTATCAAACTTTAGTCTCACGTACTGAATAGAAACGGTAGCATTTTCATGTTTCTGAGAAATGGGTTCAAAATCAACTGATATTTTTTCTGTGAAATAATTTTAAACTTCCATTCAATGGTTATTTTTGAATTTTAAATCATGAGCATTTCATAGGTGACACTTTGTTTTTGATGACAATTAGATGATTAGGAACATATTTCCAAATATCTATTTTCATGAAGTTTCCTGATAAAAAGATCAAAGGTACTTCCTACTTCCACTTTAGATAATGGCAGGTAAGTAATTTGGAGCAGCTCTATTGTTAGAAAAACCAATAACATTAGAATGAAACTGAAAAAAACTCCAAGTTCATAGTGTCTATGGAAAGAATGCACTAACAGAATATTTAACCATCAACCTAGTAGTGGCAAAAGAAATAAGAATGATAAAACGTACTGTAACAATCCAAAATGTAGAAGGAGAAATGGAACCAAGGATTCAAGAGCTAGTACCAGTGCCTAGACTTTGTTAAGAGAGAAAAAGTATTTCAGAAGATAAGGAGGAAAATATCTCTTTTCTTCTGTCACCTTGGTATTGACAGGAGTGCTGGTTCATCACCAGTCCTGAGATTTGTGTGTGTGGTCAGACCGGGGTCTGCTTTGACATCCTGCTCCTGGACTGTGCTCCCTGTCCCATGCTCTGTTTGTGTTAAGATCGTAAATAACTTAGAGTAATAGTAAGAGGTAAATCAGTCTAATAATTTGGTTAGAAAATGCAAGCCCAGCAAGAACCATGATGTAAGGGTTTAGCCTTCTCCTGTTAGACTGATGACTAAAACAGTGATGTGTTTAATGAAAAGGGAGTGACCCCACAGCTAGGGACTTCCACCACTCCTGATGCTTGGGACCATGGACAGTCCCCCAGCCAGCTTCTTAAAGCACTTTCTCCTTGTGCCTTGACTCTTTATCTTCCCTCATCCTCTCATCCCGAGTCACTGCGAAAGAACTCGTGCTGTAGTTTGGGGCTAGACTCCACAACTTCACCCCATGCAGATGCCATCTTTGCACTGCCCAGGTGGGTCACCCTCCATCTCAATATACCTGGCCTGAACATCTCGTCTGTGGCCACCTCTCTGGGCACCAGCGTTTATAACTTCCACTGGAGAACATTCTGCCCCCTTCACCACCATAGCTGGGCTGAGCAGCAGGGCTGAGCCCTGGGGCCATTCCTGGTGAGGCCTCTGGAATGTCACCTGCATAATATTTCCACACACTGATGTCTATTGACAGACAAAATAAAATGCATCTTATTGCTGAAGACCTGTCTGAAGGACCACCTAGTCCCAAGGATGTAAAGTTGTGTTTTCTTTTATATCTTTTTCTGACTCTATGTGCCACTGAGACAAATATTAGTCCTCCTTAGTGGTTAAACCATTAAGTTCTTTCAATTAACTACTTCATATTATGGTCATTCCCCAAATAAGAAATAATAATAATGTAATAGTTCGATACAAAATTGTTTTGAAGAAAAATAATTTTTATTGTGATTGCACTTTTAAAAATGAAAACAATAACATGTTTTATATGAAGGTTGTTAAGAGAAGCACTAAAATATTTTGGGGGTAGTTATTTATACAAGAGTTAGAAATCAAGAGAAAGAGCATGTGGTGGTGTTTTAGAGAATTTGTGAGGAGACTATCACAGATGATGGGTCCGCATAAGAAAATTTGTGATAATTCATTAAAAATATCAAAGGTTGAGTTAAATAAGTTCAAATCTATCTTTACATACTTAATCCTTCACTACCTGCCACTCTAAGCAGGATAGCTGTTCACGTAAAATGGCAATATGGACATAAGACTTTTGTGTTTTATTAGAGGATTTTTAATAGTTGACATGTAAGTGCATTCCAGGATTCAAAGATTATGAACATTCCCAAAGACAATGGGAATATTGTGTATTTTTGTAAGAAAGAAGAAAAATATTATTTTATTAAAAAAATTGAAATCACAGAAATTCCTTTATTAAAAAATGAGCAGGTTACAATTTATTATGAAAAATTCACAGAGAAATATTCAATATTTTTTCATCACTGAATTGTATATCATCTAAAACTTTCCCTGGCTGCACAGGTAAAGATTTAGCATCTGAAGAAAATTAAATCTGAAAGCTACATTACAGATTTGACTTTTAACAAAGAAAACTAAATGTGAGCTGGTTCATAGAATTCTTTTGTTCCATGAAAAATTAAATAGACTTCGGGTATTGGCATAATTTGTCAAATATAGATTAAAAACTGTTCAAGTTTTATATTCCTGGGTAAAAGTTGATGATTATATTTAATTTAAGGAATCATAGAAGTGTAACTTTTATTATTATTATACAAAATTATATATCAGGTGCTTATCCTGTGTGACATACACTCGAAAATGTACTTATCTACGTACCTTCATCTCTGTATTAGCCTATTATTTTCAATTTAACTCTCTGAGAAAGATGTTGCCAAAGATTAGAAAACTGATGGTTGCAAGGTCAAGAGCTTTTGCCAAGATCACACAGCATATGAGAGAACTATCCCTTGAACCCTAGACCTGCGTGATTTGGAACCTTCATTTGTCCTACGCATATTACTGCATGTCTGCTGTGTTCCAGCTGCTTGCTATAGAGGGAGACTGAAGGAGGAGGGGCAGCTATTCCACCAGCCTTCATGCTAGCCTCTTTCCCCAGTATTTTGAAGATTTTTGTTAACATGCCTTGACCACTCAATTAACCCTTTTATTCTATGAAGAGTCCACCAGCTGTGGGGACAAAGCACACCCGGCTGGAGAAGCTGGCCGGTAAGGCCCTTGCCTCCTGACTCCTAGATTAGCGGCCTTTTTACCACACGACAAAGTGATAAAGCAAGTTTTAATATGTTTTTGATATTCTGTTAATTCACGGAGTAGATAATTTAGCCTTCCAAGGAGGTACATTTACCCTTTCAGATCTCTCTTCTGCACCCATAATGTGGAGAGAAATAAAGTTTATATTTTGGCACAGATGTCTTCGTGAAGAATACTGATCACCACTGTCAAGATGTCCTTGTGGCAGCACTCACTGATTTTTTTTAGGACATACAACATAAAGAATTTACCCAGGTTGTGCTCAGTTAATCTTGCATGGAAGGGCAAGGTGCTGTATATAACGCACTGAGAGTTTACAGCTGGTTTAATTAAAGAACAAACTGTTCTGTGTAGGAAGAGAGTTTTTACTTGATCCGTGCACAAAAAGAAGACATAGAGCTAATTTAAACATTACAACAGTGCCTAAAATCTCAGTGTTGTCTCTTGCAAATAGAACATAGTGAAGAAAAGCAACAAGGAAATAACACGTACGATGTAGTATACAAAGGATTCACTGATGCTAGACTAGCCCACAGTGAGAAACATGGGCTACCGTCCTGCTTCATTGGTCTTTACATACAGCCTGGACTTTGATGCAGTAAGGGAGCACTAGTTATTAGAATCTTTTAAGAAAAAAAATTGAAAAGACAAAGAAAGTGATTCCACTTGCTTGTGTTAATATTTCTATTTTGAACTCCCTTCTACAACTTTGCCATTGTACAATTCCCAAGGAACTAAATTTGCCGTTAAGTTAGAATGAGATAGCACACAGAAAAGACCTATGACAATAGTTTCTATGTAACAGGTGCAGAGTAGATCTTAGAATTTTAAATATTCTTTTTTCATTAAATGCTAGTAATTTATTTACCCAACACTTAAGAACAAATTAGATTCACCAAACTATAATACTTAGAATTGAGAGAGCTTAAAAACTTGAAAAGAGAGAGAGAATACTGATCTTTAGGGTTGATGTCAAACTTGAAACCTAAAGCAAAATCTGTTTATATAGATTATATTATGTGCAGAAATATGACTTCTCTCAACAAAGAAATAGAAAAGCATAGCAATTTAGATGTAATGCTAGCAATTTAAAAAAACAGAAAGAGGGAAAATGTGATAGTTTCTCTTTCAATAAAGGTCCAAATGGAGCCACTTATGTAACAGGATATGTAGCAACCTATGTAACAACATATGTAGTGAACTATGTAACAACCTAGATAGTACCCTATTCAGCAAGAGGTGTAGGAACTGGGATGGCAGGCTTGTAGAGACACAG
The DNA here is from genome assembly GCA_963575145.1 of Galago senegalensis. Taxonomy (NCBI): domain Eukaryota; kingdom Metazoa; phylum Chordata; class Mammalia; order Primates; family Galagidae; genus Galago; species Galago senegalensis. Next base: position 22,929 of record CAUYTI010115465.1, read on the forward strand.
TGGCAGTTTTTTCAAACATACAAGCAATCACTAGACTTTAAGGAACAGAACAGACCTTGGCAGTTGAAATTGATCAGCTGTGGAATTCCAGTGTGGGGGTCAGGGTCAGGGCAGGGGAGCTTGTTCTCAATAAATAACAGCTGCTGAGGTTGCTTGGGGACTTTTCCTTGACACACATGGGGAGGTCCACCTCCTGCAAGCTGCGGCCTTACAATTCATTGTCCGGTCTGCTTCCTGGGTGATGGCACCGACATCCAAATAAAAATAAAAATATTGCTAAAACATAGAAGTATTAAATAATAGAAATGTATTGATTCAAACAGTATAACCTAATTCTTTGTACCCTCAATGAACCTAAAACAATACATTTTTTAAAAGGTATTAATGTTCTTCATGGAGTATTTAAATTTTCTAGCAATGTAGTTCATTTTAATTAAAACGAGGGAAGGTATAGACAAATCATTTAAAAATATGGCAATCTAGGTGCAATGGGTCCTGCCTGTAATCCTAGCATTCTGGGATGCTGAGGCAGGTGGGTCAGCTGAGCTCAGGAGTTTTAGATCAGCTTGAGCAAAGTGAGACCCGGTATTTACTAAAAGTAGAAAAAGATAGCTGGGCATTGTGGTAGGTTCCTGTTATCCCAGCTACTTGGGAGGCTAAGGCAAGAGGATATGTTAAGCACAAGAGTTTGAGGTTGCTGTGAGCTATGATGTCACAGCACTCTACTGTGGATGACAGAGTGTGATTCTGTCTCAGAAATTAAAAAAAAAAGAAAAAAGCAATAGAACTGGTTAGCCTTCTTTCATAATTCTCATTATGAATCCCAAGTTGTCAATGAGTAGAAGAAATATTACATTCATTAAAGCATGTTTATATTTATTCTTATAATTACCTTTGTATATTCTGATATGTAACATATAAATTTACTTTCACTGGTATCTCTTAAAGGTGACCAATATTTTATTTGTAATATCTTGACATTTTGTGTTTTTTCGTTATTTGTAGTTCATTATAATTACCATAAAATAACACAAACAAAGGATTTTGCTTGTTCCCCAAAAGATTTAGCCCTTTCTTCCTTGAGGTCCTAAATGGTTAATGTCTAAGTCTTAAAATGTATTGTCTGTTGATAAAAAATACCTGGGTTAAAGTAAGACAATAAAGAAAGAATTGTGGTAAAATTGTGATTGTTTTTAGGATGGACACAGCTGGACGTTAACCAGACATTGTTTCCTAACTCACCTTTCTGCAATTTCTTATTGCTAAAGTGTCGAGTATCCTGACAGGTGCAAGATTTGTGACTTCCCCACACACTTTCACAGATGACGTGCATATTGTGAAACTTAACACTTATCTTTGAGATTTTGTCCAGACTCTATGTTGGTAAGTGGAGGGGGATTGACTTCATCTGGCCCAGTGGCCATGTATAGGAGCTGACCCAACAGGTCCTGTGACCTTCTACCCAGAAATTCTCAGCTGCAAGACAATTTCTACTTCCCAATCCTACGAGTTTACACCCAGCCAATCAGCAGATTCAATTCTCTAGTCTTTGTTTGCTTAACTACCTTTAAAAACCTTGGCCCCCAAATATTTAGGGAGATGGATTTGGGAAAATTCTCCCAGCTCCTTGCTCTTCCTCTTGTATTAAACCTGTTCTCTGCTGCTCTCTCCGTATACTGGGCTCCTCATCTCCTGGGCAGTGGGCAAGGGACCCGGTTAGGCAGTAACAAGCATTATTTTTTAACTCGGGGACCTTGGGACATGCTAGGTGGTCAATGCTAATAAAGAGATTTGTGGTGGGGTCTTTGGGCCGTGTGTTACGAGCGTGATGTCTGAACAAGAATAAAGACATAGAGGCGTTTGAGCAAAGTTGAGTTCAAGGGCACAGTCCTCCATATCACTAGGTCTACTTAAGAACTTCTGACACAAAGTTCAAGTTAGAGGATTTCCCAAAACTCCCTCAGCTTAAATAATTTGGTAGGTTTACAGAACTCCCTGAAAGCTATCACACTCATGGTCATATTTAGGACAAGAGAAGGATACAAATTAGAACCAACCAAAGAAAGGGAGGTTTAGGACAAAGTCTGGAAGAGTTCCAAATGCCAAGTCTCCACCATTCTCAGGGAAGTTTTGATGGCTTTGATGTGAGCAATGCAGGGAGGATGACCAGCCTGGGGAGCTCCCCTAAGCGTCAATATCCAGAGATGTGTTTACAACTTGTTACCTGGACATCATCAATGCATTTGCTCAAGGGGTTGAACTGGATCTGAATCACCTCCGAATTCCCCCATGTCACATTGATATAGCATGGCCCAAAGCCCTAACCCTCTGCTTGCATGGTTTTACAGTTAGGAGAGCTCCAACTTTCACTCATCAAAGTTCGGATAAATTAGGATAAATTGTCCACTCCGGATAACAGAGACTACTATAGCTCAGGAAATTCCAAATGTCTGGAGGTTACTTCCCCAGCATCTAGACTAAGGCCAAACCTCTTTTAGAGATCTGATCTTTTTCTCCACTCAAGGTTAGCTATGTGTGGAGTCAGCACGTCTAAGTGATCCATCGCCAGGCAAAAGCCTGAACCAGACAGCTCAGGTGAGCTGTCTCGACTGCTAATGCCCCGTGGTTGTTGCCAAACTTGGCTACTGAGAACAGTAGGTGCTATCTGCCTACTTCACCCAGCGAGGAAAATCTCTGCCTGTTCTCTCCTGAATCCTACTTAGATGGCTCTCCCTTTCCTTGAGTGATTTTAATCTCTATTATTTTGCTTTAATACCATTCAATTTTGAGCGTAGTAACTTGTCTGAGTTTTTTTGGCTTTCTTTTAATGAACCATTAAACCTGAGAGTGGTCCTGGGGACTCTCAGAAACACAGCACTCTTTTGAAGATGGGGAAAGATATCGACAACTATCACTGTACAATTTTTATTTTTGGTTTGTTCAGCAGTTGCAGGAACTACAATTGTCCTAATTATTTTATTACATCATAAAACCCAAAGATAATTCAGAAGATCCTGAATCATGGTGCTAACTCTCCTATTTCCACTTTGGAAAGGATATTTGAGAAGCAAATCAATATGATAAACCTCTGAAGATAAGGTATATAGTCTGAGCAAACCACAGAGGATGTTTGGATGGATTGCCAGTGTAACCTAATGACCACACACATTTCTACTACTCTGTACTCTTTCTGTCTTTACTCTAAGTCAGAGACATCAGGATTTTTTTCTAGATATACAAAGAATATTTTTTAAACCATAGACACAGGCAAATTGAGCCTGTGTACACATAAAGCAAATTAAGCCTGACCTCAAAACTGTGGTGGGTCTGCAGCCACAGAAGATACTAATTAAACTTCAATATGCTCTACACCCATGCATCTACATTTATGTACATAATATTGTCTTTGTGTTGTAAATATACACACATAGGCACATACTTGCACCAAAACAAACGAGTCTTTTAAGCACTTTATATACATTAACCAACTTAATTCTCACAATGATTCTATGACGTAAGCACTATTATTAGACTTGTTCTACGGATAAAAAAAATTTAGTCATAGATGTTAAGTAATTTAGCTCATTATACACAGCTTATAAGTGGTAATGATATGATTCAGTTCGATTCTTGCCGACTAAGCCCTGGAGTATGGAACTGATGTAGGTCCCTTTCACCCAGTTCTGGACACAAGGCCCCATTTTCTGGGCTCAAGGAGGCTTATAGACCAGTCTGATCAATGTTCAGTCTAAGCTGCCAGGGAGGAGTGGAACGCCCCAAACAAGACCCCATTCCTATCAAGAGGCAGTTTTAAAATTAGCTTCTGCTCACAGGCCTCTGAAGCAACAGTTATGATGTATTTGAGACGTACATCCCACCTTGGTGGGCCAGGGTCTCACACCTGCGTTTGTGTCCATGTGTGGTGGAGTCTTGCTGAGTGACCTGTGTTGTTACCAGTGTGTGTTTTTGTGTGCCATCCCAAGAGTGTCAGCGCTTAAATTAGAGCAAAGAACAAACATTATTTCTTGTTAAACTTGGCAGGAGCAGAAGTGAAATTAGGGATGTGTTAGTCCAAGTTTATGGGGATAATGCCGTGAAAACTGCAGAGCACAGATGGACTCACGTTTTTCTGAGGGGGGAGAAAGTGTCGCTGATGCAGAGAGGTCAGGGCAGCCTATTTTTTCTTACATTAATATATTTGGGGGGTTTATCCTGTATAAAGTTATTAATATTTGTCAAGTTAAAATAATTCTTAAAGTTGTTTCTTGCCATGCACAAACAGATTACATGTTTTTCAGAGGGTCAAGAAAGTGTTGTTTATGAAGAGACATCAGGACGGCCAACAAGGGGCATGACCTATGAAAACATTGTAAAAATTCACAGAACTGGGGTCAAAATCATCAGCTGACTGTGAGAAGCACAGCAGACCAAGTAAACATCGATAGAGAAACAGGGAATCTTGGCATGAGAAAGGTGTGTGCAAAAATGTCCCCAAAGTAACTTATTGATGAACAAAAGCAAAGAGCTCGCTGGGCACCATCTGTGACGAAGGTTTTAGCGAGATAACAAATAACTGTATGGAATACTCTCCCTGCTCTTTTGATATGGCCCCAAATGATTTTTATTTATCCAAAATTAAAGGAAATATTGAAAGGAAGATGTTTTGATAATATTCAGGGAATCAAGGGTAATACGATGACAGTTCTGAAGTCCATTCTAGAAAAAGATCTGGGACTACAGGCACCCACGACAATGCCTGGCTGTTCTTTTGTTGTAGTTGTCATTGTTGTTTAGCGGGGCCTGGCCAGGTTTGAACCCACCGTCCCTGGTGTATGTGCCCGGTGCCCTAACCATTGAGTTATGGGCACTGAGCCACATTGCAAGTTCAATGCACAATATGACATTCTGTTCTCTGCTGGCCTGAACAGCCAACTTGCTTGGGTATTCAGGGAGTTTTTACTGTGAGGATGCGACTCCTGGTACATGGAACCTGGTCTTAAGATAAAAATACATTGGAATTTTATACATTGGTTCAGTGACAAAGCTTTGTCACGTGAAAGGATTTCTAAATTTGTTTTGTATAATGTCCTTTTCTGTAAAAAATCTAAAGAAGCAAATTCCACTACAAATGTCTTACCTTATAAAAGACATGCTTGGAACAAAATATTCTTGGAAAGAAATGTGTTTGGAATAAAATGTACTTTGAATAAAAAAGTAGACAAAGTAAATGAGGACCTGGCAGCTCAGGGCTCCAATAATGGAGAGGATATTTTCAGGTTAAACTTATTCTAAAAGACCCGTGAGTGGTGAAGAAAGTCTGAGCTTTTACTGGGTCAGGAACGACAGCTGGACACAGAAGCAGGGTGCAGGTACATGCACCAGGCTTCAGCACTTTTTTGAGGATGAAGGATCCAAAAGCCACCATAGAAAGACAAGCAATAAATTGTCTCTTTGTAGAACATGAACTCTAAATACTGAGGAAAGAAGGTTCTTTCTCTTTGAAATTAAAAAGTCTAATTCAAGGAAGAGAGAATTCTAAAGAAAATTAACTTATGGTCCAAGAAGTACGTGGGAAACGGATGGGATGAAGATCTTTACTGCGACCACTCATAATTGAAAGGAGCTGAAATTGTCCATAGGTGACATATTGGAAGTTAGAGGTCAGCCTAAAGGACCATTAATTTTAACTAATCGTGTCTTAGTCTGTGCTTACATTGCAAGACGGTATAGGAATTACACACGCTCCTCTCTGTATAGTGATGGGATTCTAATGGTCCTGATCAGGCTCAGCGTGAGGCAATGTAAACAAGGTAAATATCAATATTTTGAAAAAAAAAGCTTGTTTTTCCTTAATTAATGGGGTTATAACTAAGGACATTCTTCTATACCTCACAGAGGACTTGGATGAATCTTTTGTTCAGAAATGACTTAGGATGCTGTCAGTTGCCACGGTTGCCTAGAGTGAAATCACCTGCTCTGTGGCTCCTGTCTGTCCTTCACTGTACCTGCCCAGCACTAGTGTCCTGCTGTCCCTGCTTTGGCCCACCCCAAATTAGATTTCCAGGACTGTGGCTGTCACTTGTCATTGATATGAATCTGACCCAAAGTAAATGGTTGCTGTAAGTGCAACACCAGCACCCAGAATCTGCCTGTTCTCAGGGGGGCATGATATAGTATGGTACAAAGAACATGAGACTGGAAGCAGAGTATCTACATTTTTTTTTTTTTTTCAGTTTGTGGCCTGGCTCAGGTTTGAACCAGCTGCCTCCAGTATATGGGGCCGGTGCCCTACTCCTTGAGCCACAGGCACCGCCCACAGTATCTACCATTTTTAAGGTTAATACTCAATGGGCAAAATTAGTTTGACGATTTTCTGAGTCTATTGTAATTGCAAGAGTACCCATTTCAAAAGCATTTCAATAGACAGTACATGGAGTTTTCAGTAAAGACAATTTTGCCCGACTTTGTCAGTAGCATATTTCTGTTTTACTTAGAGCAGCTTCATCTTACGGCTGGAGTTTATTTACAAAATGTGTTTGATGCATTGAAATTCATGGACTGATAGCCTCTTATAAAGATGTATACCAAGTAACTGCTGTGTATTAATAGTGATAAAATAATAATCCTGTCCAGTTGGGCCGTAAGTGATGAACTGCAGTTGACGATAATGATATGGCTGGAGGAAACCGTTAACATTTCACACAGAGCCACGAGCTAGTAGTGTGGACACAGCTAATTATTAACCATTTATGAGGTGCTAAGGCTTTTCTAGACTATACTAAATCCAAGTTCACACCACCAGAAACTATAATGTATTAAATCACTGAGCGTACAGGAGCTCCACATCCTCTAATTCTTACTGCGGGGATGCCCGCACTGCTGAGCTTTGCAATCAGGCAAAGGGAACCTATTTAAAGGATGAAGGAAGGAAGGGGGGTGGGTTGATAGAGGGAGGGCTAATGGTGGGACCACACTTATGGAGCATATTGCAAATACAAGTTGGATCTATCAGGTGTAGGACACTAATGTCTTAACACTCTAATTGCTTGAATGAGGTGAAGGCTATGTTGATTAGCAGAATGTAATACAGCACTCCAATTTGTACAAATAATCAACACATTGAATCCCACAATGGCATAAATGTATTCATGATCTATCTAAATGACTTAATTTAAAAAAAGAATGGAAAAATAAGCATCAAACATACCTGGTCCTAAATTGAAACTAGTCCACTAACAACTATGTTTTCTCACATGAGAGAAAAATTCAACTAAGTTCACCTGGAGGGGAGGGGCTGAAGAAGGTCCCATCCAGGGGTACATTGCACAGGTATATTGCTCATTTTGGGGTGGAGGTCACAGCTACAACTCAGACACAGACCTCATAAAAGCAAATTATGTAACCTAATTGTATGTACCCTCATTTTAATCTGAAATAAAAAAGCATTAAATAATTACAACAACAAAGTATTCATAGGGGAGTTTTCACTCTTGGATTAGACAATGCCAAATCTCCAGTGGATTCTTTTACTGGTATTTTCACAGGTCCAATTGAAAAACTGCAAAATTTTTCCAAAGGGGAATACTCACAGGTGCAGTGCTGTGTGTTGTAATCTCTACTTCAAGATTAAGAGAGCAATTTTTTCTTTAGTTTTAAGAAAATCATTGTCTTAATCGATGCAGGCTTCTGAAAATATACCATAAACTGAGTAGCTCACAAACAATGGCAAGTTGTTTCTTACAGTCTGGAGGATGGGAAGGACCAAGGTGTTAGCAGGTTTGGGGAGAACCCCCTCCCACGTGGACCGCTGTCTCTCCCTGCAAGCTCACGTGTGTGAAGGGGTAAATGAGCTCCCAGTGACATCTTTATAAGGTTGTCCCTGATTTTGTGCATGAGAGCTTGGCCTTCATGATGTAAACACCTCCCAAAGCCCCAACCTGCTATACTATCTCTTTGGGAATTGAGATTTCTACATATGAATTTTAAGGGAAAACAAACATTCAGACCATGGTAGTCACACTCAGTTTAAAATCAGTTTTTCATTTCCATAAGATGCACGTATATAGGTTTTCTTCTCTTTGGTTACTTTATAAAATTATTATGCATTAATAAAATATTCTAAATTGGTCTTTCCTGTCCTTTATTGTTCCTTTTTTTTTTTTTTTTTAGTGAGTGGAGGGACACTTAATCCTGATATCAAGACACATTTGACCTTCAATTTCTATCCCACATATGTCTCAGTGTTGGTAAGTGATAGCACAGACATTGAGGTTGTTCCATGTCTAAGACATATTTTTAAATTATTCTTTGTGAATAACATAGGGAGGATCTAAAAGGGTCTTAGATAATCATTGCATGGTATGTGAAGGAAATAAGTTTCAAATTTTAGTTTGTGCTCCAACTAAAAATGGTAGCAGGTAAGTATTTCTTTCAGCTATAGAGAAAAGGCTCATAAAATTTTTCTTTTACTTTGATAAAAATAATGTCCCATATGCCTCTTCTCAAAATAAAGAACAGTTTCCACATAATGGCATTCCTTGGGAAATGCTTTGGGAAATTTGAGAGGAAGGTTTTTTGGTTTTTCAGGTTTGTATTTATTCCCCAAACAATTTTGCCTCTGTGTGTGTGCATATGTGTGTGTGTGCCTGTATGTATGTGTGTGTGTGTGAGGGGGTGCGTGTGTGTGCATGTGTGTGTGTGGGTGGGTGCGTGTGTGTGGGGGGGGGTGCATGCATGTGTGTGGGTGCATGCGTGTGTGGGTACGTGTGCATGTGTGTGTGCATGTGTGTGTGCGTGTGTGTATGTGTATGTGTGTGCATGTGTGTATGTGTGTGTGTGCACACGTGTGCGACTCTTGTATTGGTTCCACCGCAGACATCGTACAGTAAGCATTTCAATATTCTCCTTTGTGCTATTTCTTCTAACCATCTACCATCTTATCTATAAATAGAAGTGCCACTAGGATTAACATATGTTCAGAATTTCCGAAGGGGAAACAAGCAGGAATTCTAATACGTACACATTAGAAGGCATACATTGACAAATTAGAAAACCTGTGCTTTAAGTAAATGAAGTTCATCATCTTCTTATCCAATATTTTATTTGTTGGGTGAGACAACTATTTGTGCAGCAGAGAAACTCACCTTTGAAAGTGAACCTATGGTAAGGGTCAGGGCGGTACCAGTGTACTGCGTGGTAGAATTTGACTTCTAGTATTGATGAAAAATCTAGAAAAAAAATGGGGATGATGGCCTCCTTCAAAATAGCACAACCTGTTACATATCCTGCCCAATGTGTGTGTGTAATATTCTCAGTGAAGAAAGAAGGGAAATAACTAGGATTTCTAATTTGTTCCAAAAAAAAAAGTTAACTAGGAATTTAATAAGACTCATCCCAGTGATTGGTCATTAACCAACGGGCATGACATTATTTTCAGTAATTGATTAATTTTCCATATGCATTTGATATTGTATAGAATCAATTAAATGATTCTGCCTATCCAGCTGGAAAATGAAACCTCAAGTATTTTTGCCACAGCACCATTAAAAGTCTCTCATTTCTAAGTATCTTAGACAGAATCCGTGTCTGCTGGATGTAATTTACGTCCTAATCACAGAATAATATGACCCAAGAGCCCATTATTCAATGATAAATATAAATTGACTTATGAGTTTACAAAGTATAAACACAAGGGTCTACCAAAGCATACATACAAAATTAGAGCAACACACTAGCATTAACGTATCACATTTTCACTTTTTTTGATATAAAACGATTCACACAAGAAATCTAGCAGAAATCATTTTAACTGAAAATATTAAAGCTTTCTTCACAGAGAAGACTTAATATACACAGAAAGTTTAAAAAGTGTTTTTCACTAATAAGTAAATTATAATAGTCAGTATGATATAATTTGTTGAAAAATTTTACATATGAGTAGTCCCAAGGACTAAGGTGGCTGAGGCAGGAGTATGTCTTGAGCCCAGGAGTTCAAGGTTGCAGTGAGCTACGATTGCATCACTGTTTCCCCGTCTGAGCAACAAAGCAAGATTGTTCCTCTAAAAAAAAAAAAATAATCACTTCACTTATACAATTAGATTTTCACTGCTCCTCTTTCTACACATAAATACCAAGATTAAATATGTCGCAAATACTGGGGTCATTACTTAATTACATTAAAATAGTTGTCCTAATATACCAAATAATTTTAACCAAAAAAATCATTTGGAGAAAGAGAGAAAAAGAGCAGGGAGAGAGAGGGGAGGAAAGATGGACTTGTGTTTTTAAAATTAAAAGAAAATAAAACTGATTCTACTACCTTTCAGTAGCAATATCCTACTCACATTGGGCCAGTTTTCCCGATTCCATGTAAAAAATACATTTAGTTAACCTTCTGCTCCACTGATGAGTGGATGTGTTCCTGTCATGGGACACCTTAAGGCGACAAGTTCCCTCCAGATATTCTAGTGGAGCAGGCCTTTATATATTTTTATTAATGTAAACACTGGGCAATTAACCAAACAGATTATTCCTAGTCCCTTCTATTAAACCAAGGTGAAAAAAAGGGTGAGCAAGAAACCGAAAGCTAAATCATATATCAGCATTTACATCACAAATTTATTGCAAACAATTAAAGTTACCAGGTAATATATAAAAAGTGGCTGAATTTGTGCATCTCTTTGATTTACTTTATACATATTCAGCTCTTGAAAATGAAAAGTACCGACCTTAGGTAGCAAAAGCTCAACTGTATTCTCTAAGGCCCTGTGTCTTTTCAGCCCAGACAATATAACTGTTCAGAACAAAAGCAAGACACAGCAAGGTACTTTTGAATTCAGTTATTTTCCGTCATCCTGGCACGTTCTAATGACCCTTGGCATTAGAGCTTAAGATTCTAAATATCATTATTGTTGAATCTTTTCTGAACTATTTAATCTGTTTGAAAGCAGAGACAAATGAGGCCATCAGAACTGAAATGATTTCCACTCCACACCCTGACTTCAGAATGAAGCCCGGCTCCCATTCGAGGATCTGAATAAAGAAGCAGTTGTCATCAAAGATTCAGCATATAAACAGCGGGTAATAATGTGCTTGTACTTGAGATGTATTGAAATGATTTGAAATAAAGGACTTACTATAATGATAAAGAGAGATGAAAACTTTGATTTTTAAGAGTGGTGACTGTTTGGGGTGATGTCAGTTAGCAAGGAGGATAAAGTACCTTGGAAGCTCATTTGCTGGTAATTAAGACAAAACAGTTCCAGCTTATACTTTAATTTTTCATGCTAGACAGTATCTGCAGACTTTGTGTTATGAAAGATGAATATGTCCTTCCCATATTTCTCCTGCATTGATAAAATCTTAGATCAACTATAAATTATTAACAATTCAGTTTTATTTCACAGACCTTCAAGAAACCCTCGGCAAGATGATGCTATTAGAATCCACATACTTCCAACTTTTCCCCACCCACCTCCACTTAATATTTGCGGTTTACCTTCTCTAAATATCTATACTATTGCTTTTGTTATTGCCAAGTTGTTAATGTTATGCTCTCTCTACTGTCAAACCTGCATTTCAACATAAGTTTATTCCAGATGATGAAAAATATTGACATTTATCTTACTGTTGTTATGCAATTATTTTCACCTCAAGTCCAAGTCTAGGGTGTTGCTTTTTCTCTATGGATAGTATTTCTGGATCTCTGGTGGCATTTGAAAGAGATTTTTTTCTAGTACTAAAACAATACTGAATACTTTTCTCTTCCTTTTTTATATGTTTTAATTTTTAAGTCAGTCTACATTTTGAATAGTTTTACATTTGAATTACTAATTTCTTTTAAAATATTTCTTTCTTGTGAATTTTATATTTTTCATTAAATATTAAGTTTTTATTCTTTCAAATGTTTCTGCTTTAAATCAGCTTTTTCTTGATACCTCTATCATCTCATTCCTGAAACTTCACGTTTCCTTGAGAACTTTTTCGGGAGATGTAGGAAAGCCTGGCCTGCTGACCTAGGCAGTCTGGAGGGCCCACAGGAACACACATCATTCAGCAACCCCGCCCTCCAAAGGGAAAAGAAGGTGGGTATGAGGTAACCTAGGTAACCAATGACCAATAGAAAAAAGACACCAATCAGCGACCAATAGAAAAGGGCTATAATAATTCCTGGAGGCCAGAGTGGCCAATGAAAGAATCGCAACCAATAGTAGAAGAAGAAGAAAGCGTATTAACACCTCTGCACTGCCTTCAAGCCTCTCTTTTGCCTCTTCCGATTCAGGAGAGGGGCCTACTTCCAACTCTTTTTGCAAGCGCTCTAAGCTTCTTCTCTTTGTTCTTAAATAAAGTTTCTCTTTGTTACACTGAGACTTGTGTGGGTTACTTTTGCTTTCTATTCACGGTGCCTGTGCTGCTCCAATTTTTTTGTTGTTTTTTTCATTTCCACCCACTTTTCCTTTTGATTCCCACTTTGCCTAGATTGAACTTTCCAGTATAGCCAAATAATTGAACCAGGTCAACTGGGTTGGGAAACCAGGACCCCAACCCCCAGCACTCCTGGATGGGGCTGCTGTTTTCTGCTATTTTCGTTCCCTTTTACTTACTCGTTTAAGGGTACAGGAGAGAATTATATTTTGAGAATATTTCCATTTGATGTTTATTTTATACTTTCTCAATACTTTACCTGAATATGTACTTCTCAGTTACAAATATCCCAAAACTTGAGTGGTACATGTGGCTCAAAGGAGTAAGGCACCAGCCCCATATGCCAG
>CAUYTI010115470.1:0-16331 GCA_963575145.1 Galago senegalensis
TCAGCCTCCCAAGTAGCTGGGACCACAGGCGCCCGCCACAACGCCTGGCCATTTTTTGGTTGCAGCCATCATTGTTGTTTGGCGGGCCGGGCTGGGGATTCGAACCCACCACCTTAGGTGTATGTGGCTGGTGCCTTAGCCGCTTGAGCCACAGGCGCCGAGCCAGAAGTTGGTTTTATGTGGCTAATGCTGAAAGGGTGTGCTGGCAGCCTGGTATTGCTACTGGTCAGCAGGGCAGTCACATAGAGATGTAAGTCAGGGCCTGTCAATACCTCTTCGTCCCTTCCTACTTTGGGTAACCACAGTCTTCTGACCATTATGGCTGTTGGTTCAAGTCCCCTCCCCAAACTCAGGCAAACAAGTTTCTCTTATCACCTTCACTAACCTAGGACCATATAGGGAAGGGGATTCTAAGCAGATACAAAATAAAGCTGGCAGAGGACAAGGAAGAACTGGCAACCAATGCATGCTAGGTGCATCTTTCCCCATCTCTGAGGAAGCACAGTGCTTATGGCTCTTTATAAGTGGCCACCAACTGCCTTATCTTCTCAGCGCACAACTCATTACCCTGAGCGTGAGTGTGGGAAGTTGTATATATAAGTAAGCATCTAGCGTTGAAAGTGGATTTATTTTCCTGGGATGGTGGTTTCAGAAGAAAATATAGTTTTTCATACATAATTTGTGCAGCTTTGTAAGAATGCTATTTAAAAATCTTTAGTTCCTAGAACTATATTTTGGAGCAAACATATGCTGATGAATGCTTGTCATTGAGTGGTGATCCATGTGAGGCCACAGAACATGTAGGTGACTGCTCTAATGAGAGAGAAACAGCCGGCTCAGCGCCTGTAGCTCAACCGGCTAAGGCGCCAGCCACATACACCTAAGGTGGCGGGTTCAAATCCCCAGCCCGGACCCGCCAAACAACAATGGCAGCTGTAACCAAAAAATAGCCGGGCATTGTGGCAAGTGCCTGTGGTCCCAGGTACTTGGGAGGCAGAGGCAAGAGACTTGCTTGAGCCCAGGAGTTGGAGGTTACTGTCAGCTGTAATGCCACGGCACTCTACCCAGGGGGACAGCTTGAGGCTCTGTCTCAAAAAAAAAAAAAAAAAAAGAGAGAGAGAGAAACAGCCGTGGTGAGTTAGCAGGACCCCCCCTGTTCTGTGAGCAAAGGTTCTCTGAAATCCTGCAAACTATTTTAAGAACTAGTTTATCCGTTGCTTTTGAAAAAGGTTCTCAGAAAGATGTGATTTTAATCCAAGGTGTGTGGAATTTCTTTCACAGAACATGTGTTAATGTAAGTCTGGAGTCTGTGTCAGTCAGCATAGATTTCCTCCAGGCCAGAGCATAAGATGTAGAGCGAGCTGTACCATCTACTGATTTTTAGCACTTCTGGGCAGGATTAAGTATTTTTTGATGATAACTATTACATTTAATAATTGTCATTATATATAATTGTCACAGATTACAGTTATTACCATTATCATCACTTTTGCTCTTCCTTTTCTTCCTGATGCCCTTAAAATGTTTTACCCTAGGCCGCCGGGCATGGTGGCTCACGCCTGTAATCCTAGAACTCTGGGAGGCCAAGGCAGGTGGATTGCTTGCTTGAGCTCACAAGTTCGAGACCCCATCTCTAAAACATACCAGTTATGTGTTGTGGTGGTACCTGTAATCCCAGCTACTGAGAAGGCTGAGGCAAGCAGATCTCTTTATTAGGCCTAGTGGGCCTAGGCTAAGACAGAAAGGGGTCAGGCTACAATGGAAAAATACCAGTTTACTCCTGGACTAACTCCTGGTAAATTTCCAGACTGCAAGCTTTAATTTCTCGCTTGGCTAACTCCCTGAGAAACAGACCGGGAGGTACCAACTGTTCCCGGACTAACTTTTAAACAATAACAGGTGGGGAAAGTACTGAAACTAGGATGTATAAAGGGAAAATATTAAAACAAAGATGTATGAGGTATTCCTGACTAACTGCAAAATTCTGCTTCTGTACAGTGCTTACTTGCTACCCTCCCTGGATGCACCTGGACAGCCTGTGTGCCAACCAGGATGCAGACCAAGCCTTAAAAATCCAACCCCTTAAGCACTTGGGGCTGCTCTCAGAAACCCCACGTTGGGACACTGAGGCAGTCACCAGCTGGCTCTTCCATAAAAGGACTCCTCTTTAAATTTAACTTGTTTGGCAGTGTGGTCTTTCTGGAACTCCTGGGCACAACATCTTCAGCCCATGAGTTTGAGGTTGCTGTGAGCTATGACATCACAGCACTCTACCAAGGGTGACAAAGTAAGACTCTGTCTCAAAAAAAAAAAAAGTTTTACCCTTTACAGGGCACTTCACATTTTCCCAGTTTATGTTGACATTACTCCTGGAAGGGAACATTTTGCCATTTTTATTTTGCAGATGAGGAAATGGCAACTCAGAGGAATTACCTGATTTGCCTGGATACCCCCATCGGCGTGGCGTGAGAGCTGGGCTCAACTCAGGCTGTTGTTTCCCTCATTCAAATTGTTATCATTCTATTTTTAACAAGGGTGATTATTTCTACTTCTGAACTGTGGTCACTTATACAATGTGAACCTTTTTCCAAAGGAATTATGGAAAAAAAAATCACCAATTAACTCAACATATTACTTCTTTAAGCAGCAAACATGTTACAATGACTTCTTGGACAAACTGATGAATTTATACTATTTTTTTCAACCTCCCTTAAAAGCACTATTTCAGGATGAATTTTCTAGGTAGACTATATATGCTCAAGAAACTGTTTAAACAGGGGAACATTTTGACTTCTCCAGCGGCCAGCCCACATCGATGGGGAGAGGATATTTCCTTTTGCCCACACGGACAGAAGAAAAAATGATTCGTCATGCACTGATAATTACAGGACAAAAGAAATGTGACTATTTTTAAAGCACCATTTTCCTCTCTCAGACCCAAAGCTTTCCAACCTTTTATAAAAATCCATTCACCTGATATTAAAAGCTCCATTCCCTGCATCCAACCTCCATCTCTGACCTGAAGCACAATGGCAAGTTCCAAGAAAATGCTGCAGACGCTGCCACAGTCGACGCTGCCACAGTCGACGCCTTTGTTGTTTGCACTTATCCTCACACGCAGGCATCTCTGAATAGAGAGGCAGGTGCTGTTTCATAAAAAAGGGTCCCCACAGAAACCTGAATGGCAGTCAGAGCACATTTGCGTTGTTTTTTTTTTTTTAATTTTGTGAAGGAAATGTTAGATAAGTTTGGGATCTTGGCCGATCCTTCTGCACTTTAGCACCCACCTCCCTCCGACATCCACCCATTCTGGCAATTTAAAGCTGCGTTTGGTTATTAATTCATGCAAGCAGTTGAGATGCAGGCATCTCAGCAGATGACAAGGCAATGACAGAGGGAAAAATCATTGTCTATTTCGACGAACACTTCGGATTTAGAAGTAAGACTGTGCTTGAATATTCCCTTTTCTTATTATGGAGAAAGGTTCTTTAGAGTTGCTCTTTGCAGACACAGCAAATTCATTGACAGGATTAAAAAAAAAAATTGGAGCTGGATTTTAGATGAAAGTGTTGCAGTCGGCATATCAATGCCAGCTACAAATCAGCAGAAACAATTGTTCCGTCATTAGCAAAGCCTGTGAACAGGAGCAAGCCTAATAAAGACTTCTGGCGCTCTCCGTGGCTTTGTTTGACTTGATTGCATTCGCTACATTTACAATCTGTTTTGTGTTATCGGCACAGAGACTGACAGACTTTTAAATTCACATTTAGAAAATTTGAGAGCAGTTTTCAAAAAACAAACACTCCCCGAAAGAGTAACATATCAGCGGTGTTTGATTTCCACTGCCAATAAATAATACTTAGCCACTGGAAACAAATAATCTGATGCAATTAAAGAGGAATCCCAGAGATGGGAGAGACCTAGATTCTGCTAAGGTTTTATCTGGGACTTTGGGAGTGTGGAGTTAGAGCTCTAGAACATAGTTCTTTTTAATAACTAGGCCATTGTATGTGCTCCTGCCCTGACTGGGTATAAATAAAATAGACAAGAGTTAATATTTTCCAGGACTTTGGTTCTGAGATGAAAGGTGCTGGGAGACCACAAAGAACCTATTACAATTGTGAGTTCTAAATGTTATCATTTGGCTCAGACACGTGAAACAGCTATCTGCATGTATAGTAAAAATAATGACGAGGATAAACGCCTGCTTAATGAGTATTTATCACGTGCTGGTCATGTGCAAAGTGCTTTTAATTCTCAAGACAACATTGTTGTCTGTTTTACCCACAAGGAAACTATGGTTAGAGAGGCTAAGTAACCTGCCCAAGGTCACACAGCTCAGTGTTATAGACAGGATTCAATCTAAGGCCAGTCTGTCGCCAAAGCTTATCCTCCTCACCAAAATGCAAACTTTAAAAGCCGCTGTCAAGGTCATTTTCAGAAGTTACCCTTCATGATCTGTTCCCCAAACCAAAAGTACTATTTACATTTATTTATGCCTCTGATTGGTCATCTCTCTGTATAGTGGGGGAAATTCGGGGAGATGGGTGCCCAGGATAATGACTTCATGCAGCTTCCCATGATTCACCTCTACTTTTCTTGGCCAAGAACAAGCTAAATAACTATGAGTTCTCAACAAATGGAAGAGTTTTAAGGCTTTGGAAAAGGTCTTTTCACTATAATATGGGTACCATGAAACAAAGAAGAGGATGTATTTTCCTCTCTAGTATTCTAACTTGTTAGATCAGAAAAAATGGAGAATTAGCAGAAACTGGGTTGCTTCACTTTTCCTATTTGGCTCAGAATACACATAAGTTAAGTGCCTATGACAATCAGGCCTACCTGTTGTTGGTTAGGGTGAGATTTAGACATAATAGCTGCCCTACAGGGTTAAACAGCCATTTCAAACAATGTGGTGTTAATAGGGATAGGAACAAAATCATTATATATTTTAAGTCTATAACATAAGAAAAAATATTTTTATATTTAAAAACATTTTTCCAACTCAAAAAATTTGTATGCTTTTTAAATTAAAGTCTGCTTTAAAGATAATATTTTATAAAAAATGAAATATACAAAGTTCCGGAGTCAACGATTAATCACTTCTCATAATTAAGTGGGTCACTAAGTTATTTAACCTTTCTCTCTCAGCCTTGACTTTTTCATATGTAACAGGTGGATAGTAACTCCTATTCCAAAGAGTTGTGAAGATGAAGAACGCCTTCATAAAGCACCCAGAGTAGTACCTGGCATGTACCAGCACTCAAGAAATGTTGGCTGTATCCTACCTGCTATTACAAGCCCTATTTTTCTTTTCTTTGAATAGGAGAGATGCATTTTAGTTAGTAACAACGTTATAACACAGGATATATTTTGAGGTCATATATATAGGAGCTAAGTGCATCCTGTTTGTTCCCTTCTGCTATTTAAAATAGAGTGACACGTCTGACTTTAATGAGGGAGAAGTTGTGATAAATGCTAAGAGTGGAAGCCTCCTTGCCAACCTGTCTACACCTGCAATAAATATACTGCATTTCTTTGATGGACACCCGGGGGTTCTGCGCGTTACTCCCCTGGTCTTTGCAGTGAAAACACATACATGACTTAACAATTGCTGAGGACCCACTCTCTGTATAGATCTGAGCTGGTCTTGTCTATGTACTTCGACCTCTAGTTTGTGATCAAAAAACGTGGAAGTGGGAGATTTACATGCTAGAGGCTGTCTGAACCGGGATCACAAACTTTCTCTTTCTCTTTTTACATATGTCAGTTCCTCACTGTGGTCTAAAGCTTTCTCCTACTCCTGCCGCCCCCCCCCTTTCATCTTTCATAGGAATTTCCCCCAGTAAATATCTTACATATGTGATTCTGTTTTAGTGTCTGCTCTTGGGCTGGAGTGAATTGACACAGTGGCTACCAAACGTGTTCTGATAAATCAAGTGGTAAGATGGGGCTTGGGGTCTGGCTCACTCACTTCTCAGCAGGCAGGGAGGACTGCATCCGAGAGGAAGACAGGTCCCTTCATCATCCCTGGCACGAGGTGGCAATCCAATCACTGAACATTTTACCAACAGGGACTTGAGGAAACCTCCCAACAGAGAATGCCCTTGGCAGTATGATGACTAAGGGATGTGAATGAGATCTGGGAGTGGGAAGTACAAGGGCAGGAAGGAGAGTTGGCTGGTCACTACTGTTATAGTGATGCTCTGTAGTGAGATAATGAGAAACTGAGAGTCATTAACAAATAGATACTAAGCATAAAGCCAGAAAGTGCCTCTGGCTTGCAAAGAGGCTCTTTTCTAGTGCAGTGGAGTAGGGACTAGTGGAAGAACAGACTCCAGACCTGACAGGTAGAATTCCAGAGCTCCAGAGGTACCTATATGCTCAGCCAAGGGAGGTCTTTTATGGGTCATGGCTGAGAAAACCTGGGCTCTTAAAATATGGGATGGAGACATTCGGGTTGTAACCCCAGAGGATTTGGGCTCTGTTGACAGCCCTGAATGTTCAAAGTTTACTGAGATAGCACATTCTTTCCAGTGAGAGTTGGCAATCCCTAAGTGTGGGAGATAAGTCTCATGGAGTTTCGGAGACTTCCTCCTGCGTGAAGGTTTTGGAGGTCCCGTGGTTAGGGACGTGGTGGAATATCCCTCCAATGTCAAAGTCCAGCTGCTGCATCTTGCATCCCGACCAGAGCTCCTGGTTGGTCTCTTGGGTTCTAGAGGCCACACCTGCCACAGTGGGGAATGCTGCTAAATCCGTACACCTGGCACAGGGTTGAAACAGGTCAGCTTTGAATGGATGCAAGAGCTGGAAAGGGCTCTGTGACAGGTCTAGACTACAGTGGGATCCAGGTCGTTGGGTTCCATGACCCATCAGGTCCTTTGGTAGTGACAGTGTCAGTGGTGGGGAAAACTGTGGTTTGGCGTTTCTGGGATCCTCCAGTGGGAAACACTCAAGGCAGGCCTTGGGGACACTGAACCAATTCACACCTTCTGCAGTGGAGAGTTACATGTTTCTTAAAAGCAGCTCCTGGAGCCCTATTGGACTCTACTGGAGACAGAACTCTGGACCATGGGGCATCAGTGGGACCATCCATTAGGAGCTGATTTCTGTCAGACTGGCCAAGTCATAAATATGGTTGGGGTCAGCAGCACTCTGATTGGATGGAAATGTACATTCAGAAATGTCACGGGGAGTGATGGAGCGCCAGGAAGCTCCGTGGGAAGTCACCCACACTCCCACGTCCCCACCACAGTCACTCCAGGGAGGCTCCCAGGGTTTGCACTGATGCCCGAGGGGGATCATGTCCAGTCAGCTGGAGGAGAGGAACAAGCCAGAGCTTGGATTATGGAGGGGTTGGCTCAGTACGTAAAAGCTGAACACAACTTTAACAGGTGTATTTACGGTAGCTGCAAGTTATTGATTACAAACTTGACCGTAAAAGTAGATACTTTCTTTAAAACTTAAATATGCGTCACCGTTTTTTCTTTTCTGAAGTTTTTCCCCCCTTCTTGAAAGTAGGATTTAAAGCAATTCAGAAAACTTACAAATTATTTGGGTTATAGTTATATTCTCATACTTTTTCTCTGACCACCTAATTTAGGATAATAAAGTTTCTAGGCTTTTACTTAAACATTTCCATCTGCCTAGCAACTGGAGTCCATCTGGAATAATGTATTTTTATCAAATTGTATGGGTAACTCAAACCAGGATCACTCATCTGAAGAGAAAATGGTTGTATTTCGTAGGTTTCATACATGAGCAAATTGATCTGTAGCTGGGAAATAAATAATCGCGTTGTTTAACTATACGGTTAAATGGAAGTCTGGGAAATTACATAGTGGAGTATTTTGCATTATTACTGCCGTTTTCCCTGAGCTCCGTTTTGGAAGGGCCTTTGTACTTAGAATTTTTTTTTTTTTTTACTTTTGCACCTTTATGAAACAACAAAAAAGGCTGTTTTGTTAGTGTAGGATCGGTAAGGAGTTCTTAATGCTCCATGGGTATGAGGACAAGTTTAACACCTCTTAAGGCGATGCAGTGTTTTTCCAATTAGTGGCTGATTCTGTTCCCAACTTGCATAGCTTCGCAATATGGGATGTGGGATAATTAGACATGTTAGATGCCGTTTTGTTTTCTTTCTTTTCCATGCAGAGATTTGAGATGGGCTCTCGTGTCTCAGTGACCTGGATTTGGTTTGGCTCACTCCCTGAATAAATGCTGTCACCTCCACGCGTCACTTAGTGTGTGCCTCAGTTTCCTTCCCTGTAAGAGGAGAGGTTTAGAGTCAGCTGTCTGTTTGCTTCCAGCTTTGATTTTAGATTTCTAAGAGCAGATTTTTGAATACAATTAAAGCTAACTGAAATGAATATCCAACTAGCCCCAAAGTACGTCCTCTTAAAACAGTCTCTTAAAATTGTGTTTGAAGGTTAAATAGAGTAATATATGCATTGTGACTTAGTCTCCTAACTAACAATCAGTTGTGCCAACTTCATATTAATTCTTTTTTTTTTTTGAGACAGAGCCTCAAGCTGTCCCCCTGGGTAGAGGGCCGTGGCATTATAGCTCACAGCAACCTCCAACTCCTGGGCTCAAGCAAGTCTCCTGCCTCCGCCTCCCAAGTAGCTGGGACCACAGGCGCCAACCACAATGCCCGGCTATTTTTTTGGTTGCAGCCGTCATTGTTGTTTGGCAGGTCTGGGCTGGGGATTCAAACCCGCCACCTTAGGTGTACATGGCTGGCGCCTTAGCTGGTTGAGCTATAGGCGCTGAGCCTTCATATTAATTCTTAATTCTCCCTCCAACAAGATGACATTCCAATGTCCCATTGTTATGTTTTAAATTCTTTCTGTCAGAATCAGACCTTGAGAGATACTGATCATACTTTAAAAACATAATTTTCTGAATATATGGCACATGACATCTTTTACATAGTATAATTCATATAGAAATTTTTTTTTTTTTGAGGCAGAGTTGCCTTCAGTAGAGAGCTGTGACGTCACAGCTCACAGCAACCTCAAACTTTTGGGCTTAAGTGATTCTTTTGCCTCAGCCTCCCGAGTAGCTGGGATTACAGGCACCCACCCCAATGCCTGGCTATTTTTTTGGTTGTAGTTGTCATTGTATGGCAGGCCTGGGCTGGGTTCAAACCCCCCAGCTTCGGTGTATGTGGCTGGTGCCCTAGCCACTGAGCTACAGGCACTAAACCATATAGAAATTCTTAAAAGATGAATAAACAAGATTTCCCATATGAGGCTTGGTCCTTTCTCTATCCACCCCCCATCCACTGCCAACAATGGTCCTATCCCAAAGTTTATGCAAGTATTTTAAAAATTCACTTGCATTTATACAACTTTTAAAGTAACAAGTTTTATAAACTTATTTTATACTAGTGAGTTAGTATTTCCTAGTATTGACCTAAAACTTGCCTTGTGTATTTCATTCTAATATTTGTGTTTTTCATATTCATTGATGAGGACATTTTAAATATGACACTGGGGATAAAGAACCTTCCAAAAATTCACTATGAAGAGTGACTATCATGGGAGAACTGGTACTTGGAAACCTCAAGGAACTGCAAGAAAAGTCTTGATGTGACGTACAAAGGTTTACAAACAAGAAGGGAATTTTCTACGACCTTCCTAACCTTAACGCTTACAACGGTGCCTGTTCTAGAGTAAGCACTCAATAGATATTTGCTAAATAAATAAAGGGCCAAAATTAGAACAGCAGGTCCTTGTTTTAAAGCCCAGTGCAGATGGTGATTGTCAGGCTGAAAATATTATCTCAAATATTTCCTAGCTCTCGAATGTCATCACATGTCTCTCCTAATTTAGGAGATCTTATCATGCCTAGCAACAATATTGTGGATTAAGATCTGAAAACCATTTCATTGGTTAGAAGGCACTGAAAACGTGAAAATTAGGGCAGACTGGATGCTCACTCTTCCTGCTGGAATTATACCAACATTATCGTTTCGTTTTGTCTGTTTCTCATAGCAGCATCCCCGTCTTGGCACTTACACAGAAAGCTTCACTTGTCACGGTTAACAGTTGATTCCATTCTTTGGCTTCCTGTTTTCACAATTTTCCAGCCAATCAAATATATCTGTGGTTTTAAAACACGTGTCAACCGAACAGATATGAAGAATTAAATGCACACGTCCATCCCAAAGACCTCTGTCAAAATCGGTAAGATTGCATAAGGCAGGAACCTGGGCTAGCATTTTAACAGAAGAAAATTGTCAGAAATGAGTTCATTCCGTGTAGTCTCTGAGCTTTAATAAACCGTATCTTATCTCTTTTGGCCAGTGGACAGCTTCTAATTGGTAAAGGTCCAAGGTAAGGCAAACAAATGCAAGGAAACCTGTCTGCCTGGCCTTATATATCAGCGAGATAGCCCTATCATACATCAACGGACGGGCTTCCAGTTGACAACAGGAAAAATGTGACTCAGCTTGTGCAAAAGGGGAAGTCCCGGCACCAGGCTCACACAATGGGCCTGTCATTTTACTGCTTTACTGGTCTGTCTTTACCTTTTCTGAAGATAGCAGGAGCTGAGGACTCAGCATTCTTCTCTGTGTCCTAGACGGGGACTGTCAATGTAGTATCTAGGGAGAGACGTTATTCAAGGGTGTGCGCAGAACAGAGGAAACAAGGGGAAGCTGTGGTCAGGCTGGTAAAACGATGCCTTAAATTCCAAGGAGATTTCATTGGGGCACAGAAACAGGATAGGCCCAGCCATAAAATGAAAGCAGCATCAAATCCTCCTTAGAGTGACGAGGCTAGTGCATGAACTAGACGCAGCAGCAGCCTTGAGGCATGCACTTGTTCCCTCCTCCTGTTTCCACCTATCTGCACTTCCCTGTGCTGAGGAGACAGCAGGAGCAGCCTGCTCGCTGATGCAAAAACATTCTAGAATCTGGCAGCAAACCCTGTGTCTTTAGTATGTGTTAATTTCAATTTGGGGGGAATCTCTAAGACACAACAGGCTGAAGAAAGCCTGTGATTCTCTGGCAACTGAGCTTCATCTAATATAAACTAACATCACTAACATCTAATGGGCAGACTTCCCGTGGGTTTGACGGCAGAAGTAGCTTGCTCCCCCTATGAAGTGCTCCCAGAGGTCCTGTGGCTCCCAACAGCTTGACCACTATTATTCTGGGTTTTTAGGTTGTTCTCAGTCACTACCTCAGAGCTTCGCCTCATGCCACTGTCCCCAGTTCTTTTTTACTGACTTCTGTGAAGTCTCCATCCTTTCTTTATTTGTGGCATAGAGAGAATAGAGTAAATGTGGTTGGTTAGGCCATTCAGGGAAACAGACTCGTTCTAAGGCATCAGGAGGAGTGGCTGAATGTTCCTAGGAAAATGGGCAGGAAGAACATGATTTTTCTGAAGTTTCTTTCCTTCAGAGTCCATTAAAAAAAGTTTACTATTTTTAACCAAATTGTTTTTAGATTATGGCAAATGTTATTTCATTGTTTTCTTCAAACTTGGCCATTCTGTTCTGGGCTGTGGTATAGCAGCACCCCAGCGAATACCTTTTCCCTACTAGTAAGATCGTCTGTGTAGGTTCCTGATCTTTGTGTCCTGGTACGTGGAGAGGGCCTGAAACCATCAGCCACTTAACACACATTTCACATGGAATGAAAAAGTTTTCAACTGCATTTTGATGAGTCACAGTTTTTTTGAAAGATCCCAAGACATAGAGAGATATAAGGTAATAAGACCAGTGCAGAGCTAGGATTAAAACAGCACAACTGGAAGTCCCTCTCCTGGACCAGGAATTTAGTCAGAAATGCTCTACCTTGGTCACCACAGAGATGTTGTGAAGAACAAAGGTAAAGTAGCAGCTAAGGGGAGTTTTGAGAGGTAGAAAGAGGCTTTGTAGAGGTTTGTGGTTTAGATAACTTAAACTCATTACAGGGAGGAACATTTAGGGAAAAGGAGGGGTTTGGCTGAGTTCTACCCACCAGACGTCCAGAACCTTTCTTGAGGTCAGGGTGGAGATCTCCGTGCTCCATCCTCACCCCATTCCTGAACACCACGCTGCTTCTGCTTTCTCTGTTCCTGTCCTCGGTCTCCCATGTCACACAACAGTAACAGAGTGACTAACACCTTACTCACCAGTGTGTTGTGTGAGCCAAAAACAAGTGGCATGGCAGCTCAGCAAACGTACCATATCTTCTGAGTCTCAGGCAGCACTGGCTAAAAGTCCTCAGTGGAGCTGGGAAGAGAGAAGTGTGATCCATTTCTTCTCAAGTACCCACTTGGCTAACTCTCGTGAGTCCTTGAAGTCTGGGCGAATCTCACCTGGGTGAGCCCTACTCTGATGATCCTCTTACTGCTGCGAGTCGCCCCATCCCAGACACTACTATCTCTGTGCACTCCTGATCTTTCTTATTCTACTTTTTTCTTGTCTATGATTCGTATCATCCGGCATATCTACTTACTGTGTTATTTTTTGCTTTCTCCTCACACTTGACTGTAAGCTTCACAAGGGCAGACATCTAGTTTACTACTGCATTCCAAGAATAGTGTTTAGCTGGTAGTAGATGCTGAATAAAGATCTGTAGGATGGGCCAGGTACAGTGGGTCACACCTATAGTCCTAGCATTCTGGGAGGCCAAGGCTAGTGGATAGCCTGAGTTCAGGAGTTTGAGATCAGCCTGAGTAAAAGCAAGACCCTGACTTTACTAAAAATAGAAAAAAACTAGCCAGGTGTTGTGGCAGGTGCCTGTAGTCCCACTTACTTGGGAAGCTTATGCAAGGCGATTGACTGAGCCCAAGAATTTGAGGTTGCTGTGAGCTATGACTCAATGGCACTCTACCCAGGTGCCAGAGTGAGAGACTCTGTCTCAAAAAAAAAAAAAGATTGGTAAGATAAATAAATAAATATTAATACACTATCCCTACATTAGCTAGATTGTTCAGTGAGGCAGCTGGAATCTAGATGGACTTTCACAGAGATTGGAAGAATTGCAACAAAATTCCTGTCTTCTATACTCATATAGGATGACAAACCACAAATGAAAAATCAAGACGCAGTTAAATAAAAAATCATCTGTCAAGATTTTTAAATGGTTTTGATTTGCATTTCTTTAATGATTAGAGACATTGAACATTTGTTTGCGAGTTTGTCTGACATTAGTATATCTCCATGTGAAAAGTTTCTATTCCTGCCTTTTGCCCACTTTGTAACGGGGTTATTTGGTTGTTTCTTGCTGATTTGCTTGAGTTCTTGTAGATTCTGGTTTATCAGATGTAGAGTATGCAAATGTTTTCTCCCATTCTGTGGGTTGTCTGTTTGCTCTTTTGATTATGTGTGTGGCTATGCAGCTTTTTTATCTGATCAGATCCCATTTCTTTATTTTTGTGGTTGTTGTGTTTGCTTTTGGGTCTTCTTCATGAATTCTTTGCATAGGCTGAGTTTTTCCAACAGTTTCTTCTAGGATTCTTATTATTTCCTGCCTGAGGTTTAAGTCTTTTGTCCATTGTGAGTTAATTTTTGTGATTAGTGATAGATACGAATCTTCGTCTTTTACATCTGGCTATCTCCAGTGAGAATGGCTTATATTAAAAAGTCCCAAAACAACAGATGCTGGTGTGGATACAGAGAGAAGGGAACTCTGTACACTGTTGCTGGGACTGGAAACTAGTACAGTCTCTGGAAAACTGTGCGGAGATACCTCAAATAACTTAAAGTAGACCTACCATTTGGTCCAGCAATCCCATGGCTGGATACAAACTGAAAGGAAAAAAAGCTCATTTTATAAAAAGGACACCTACACTTGAATGTTCAAAGCAGCACAATTTACAGTCACAAAGACTTGGAAACTACCCAAGTGCTCACCAATACATACGTGGATTAATAAAATGTGTTATATGTATACCATGAAGTACTTAAGTCAGCCATAAACAAAAAAAAGGGCGATCTAGTATCTTTATGACAACCTGGATGGAATTAGAAACATCATCAAGACTGGAGAGAGAAACACATGCACTAAATACCAAGCCGACACTCTGAAGGAGATCTCAGTGAAAATCAAGCTGCAGGGGCAGGGGAAGCGGGGCTGGGTAAATTCACAGCCATTGGATACAGTGCACACTTTCTGGGGGAACAGCACACTTACAACTTTAACTCAATCTGTACAAAAATAAAGTGTGTAAACAAAATGTATAACCTCTAATACTCTCCAATTTAAAAAAATTATTTATTATTATTTTTTTGAGACAGAATCTCACTTTGTCACCCTGGGTAGATCACTGTGGCATCATAGCTCACAGCAACCTCACACTCTTGGGATTAAGTGATCCTCCTGCTTCAGCCTCCTGAGTAGCTGGCACTACAGGCACCTGCCACAGCACCTGGCTATTTTTACCAGAGATAGGGTCTCGCTCTTGTTGGGGCTGGTCTTGAACTTCTGAGCTTAAGCAATCCACCTACCTTGGCCCTCCAGAGTGCTAGGATTACAGACATGAGCCACCGCACCTGGCCTAAGAAAAGTTAAAAATTTTAGATGTTTATTCTGGCCCAGGAACTATGTTGGGCACTGGAGAGACAGATGAATTAGCTATTGTTTCTGGTCTTAAGGAGTTTATCATCAATTAGAGGGACAGATATACAAACATTGCCCCATAATACAGTGTGATGAGTGCTAAACTAGCAATAAAAAACAGGAGAAATGGAATGAACAGTTCCACAGGACAGTTCTCTGTTTTAGTAATGTAGCCAGAATGAATCATACGGGAGGGATGGTAGGTATTAAGAGGAGACTTCAAGTGCACTTCAGCTACTCTTCCTCGCTGGAATGGAGTCTTCTGATTAGGGCTTTTCCCTGTTTCTGGTATTGCAAGTTGTGCCAGCAGGTAGAGGGAGAAGAATATCTTGGTAAACTGAAAGGTACCTGCTGAGTCTCTTGGCCTTCCATTCTCTGTTTAGCCAAAGTACAGGCCTCCTCCCCTTTGCCAGATCACTTATCTGGGCCTCACAAAACCTCCACCTTCCCAGTGTTCTCAGTGAGATTCTGAATCCACCCAATCTTCTTGTGATAGCTTCTGATATATTTCATGTTTCCTCCTATCATTCTAGAGAACAGAATACTTTGCATTTTCTTGGTATTGCTTTACTCCTGGTTATCTGCACCTTGACTTATCTTTTCTGGATGACAGGCAGATGGCAGATGACTCATTGGTGTGATCATTATGACTTTCTTTGCTGACCATAATAATTTGAGATTACTGGCCTAGATTCATTTCCCTCTTTCTTTCTTTCCTTCTCTCTCTCTCTCCCCTTCCTTCTTTCTGCCACTTCTGCTTCAGATGAGTCATATGATTCCAGGTGGTGGATTAGAATCACTGCTGTAATGCTGTAACTGGTACTAGTTTTTTTTTTTTTTTCATATTATCAGTGTTTAGAAGTTATGCTGCTGAGCAGACCTCTCTCAGTGAGAAGAACAGGGGAAGTTCTGGGGTTTCTTGGTGGTTTTTGTGCTGCTTCTGATTGGCAACATATTATTGGATTGGCCATTATCCTAAGTAATTAGAAACCATTCAAAGCCTTTGTGAATGAAGACTTTCAGGCATTGGCCTTATCTATTGTTTTCTCTGTGGCTTGGGAAAGTCAGAAACTAATGAGTTACATATCTGTGAAGTCTCCACTGATCTCTGAAGACAGAGGCTGGGAAATACAAGGGACAGTACCTCACCTTCTGACTGCAATGTGCTAGTGAGGTCCTTTGGGTCACGTTCATTTTTGTATACCCAGCTTCTCACAGTGTCCATATGCAATGGGTGCTGTAAACTAGTGAGTAAAAGAATGCATGGATTGACCTGCCCTATGAGATGAGGAACGGTAAGGAATCTGGCAGTCCACTTTCTATGTCTGTAGGAAGGAAAAATTATACCTGCCAACTGTCTACTAATTAAAAACATGATAGGATACAGGTTAAATGGCTGAGATCTTTAAGCTCAAGATAGTGTGTGAATGCTACATTCCTATAATTTTATAAGAAAGAACAATTGCCTTAGGAGTGCCTTGAGTAAGCACCATGTACAGAGTGTAATTTTAGGGTCTTCGAGTCTCCCGGATGCCCTCCATGCCACAAACCCTGTCAGCAACACTGGTCTCCACACATGCTGACTAAAGCAAGCAAGCTGAAGATTTTCTCAAGTCTTGTCCTTCTGGCTCAGCGCCTATAGCTCAACCGGCTAAGGCGCCAGCCATGTACACCTAAGGTGGCGGGTTCGAATCCCCAGCCCGGACCCGCCAAACAACAATGACGGCTGCAACCAAAAAATAGCCGGGCATTGTGGCGGGCGCCTGTGGTCCCA
>CAUYTI010115476.1:0-10868 GCA_963575145.1 Galago senegalensis
TAAGAAGAGGATTCTAATGTCCTTACTTCCCTTAAAGCTAATATTCCAGTTTTCTTTATTTTGAGACAGAGTCTCTCTACATTGCCCTCAGTAGAGTGCTGTGGCATCACAGCTCACAGCAATCTCAAACTCTTGGGCTTAAGCAATTCTCTTGCCTCAGCCTCCCAATTAGTAGGGACTATAGGCGCCTGCCACAATGCCCAGCTATAATATTTCAGCTTTCAATTTCCTCTGTGCTCTTGTTTTCAGGGTGGAAGTAAAAGGTGAATACAAGGTGTGAAATACCATCTGTCCCTTCTGGATGATCTGTTTTTCTTTGGTTTTGTTTTTTCTGCTGTATGCTAAGGAAAAGCCCGCATCCAGCTTGAGTTCTTTCTTTCCTTCAGAGTTTCCCTAACAACCCATTTGGTTCCTAATGCTCCTACAAAATACAAATTTTGGTGAAGTCAACATAATCGTTGTGTTCAAGATTCTGCTCATAAGTGACATAAATCTTTTCCTGAGTTATACTCTGTGAGATTGGTTCTGGAAAATACAAACACCTTTTTAACTCTTACACTTAGGAATATACTAAAAGTTATAAAAATAGGTGTAGAGTTGGTTTAGGAAAGCTTGGAAGACAGAAGGGTGCTGTGTAATGTGTTCCACAGCAGCAAATGAACACGGCTTCAAAAAGAATCCATGTGATTAAATGAGTCTGATCTCTTTCTTTGAAGGAGGGATAAGCTAAGGGGACGTGGCAGAGCTAAAGCATTCAGGAGTCTGTCTCCTTTTTACAATATTCAAACCCCTGGGAACTCAATGAATGTTTCTTGACAATTGAAGAGAGAAAAGGTAGCACAGGGAAATATGGTGGGGAATAGAGTTTCTACCCTGTCCTGGCATCATTTACATGGTTTATTTGCTCTGAGTAACCCCAGAGTGTTATCAGAATAATTCACAGACTGGATGGAGCCCCTGTGAAATCATGATTTCCCGTCTCACCTGGGCCCTCAATTCTCTCCTTCCTCAGCCTCGGACCCTTCGACCCGACAGACGCATCCACAGTTTACTTCGTAGATAAGGTCGGCATCTTGTCCAGATGGTGTCCAAACTAACCTGCACCATGTTTGTGCTTACTGTTTTCTTTTGTTATAAAAGAAAAGATGCTCCTGGTCTGCCAATTCCTTCATCTGGTTTTGGATCCCATGCCTCATTCCTTCTCAGAAACATTTTTTTTCTTTTCTTTTTTTTTTTTTTTTTGCAATTTTTTGCCAGGGTCTGGTTTGAACCTGCCACCTCTAGTATATGGGGCCAGCGCCCTACTCCTTGAGCCATGGGCGCCACCCAGGAAAGTTTTTTTTTTTTCTACCAGTTTTTCTTTCTCTCCCTTCCCTTTTACCTCTTCAACTTCCATCCTTCTAACTCCCACTCATCACATACAACAAACTTTATCCTTAGTCTAAGCACACAGGTCATTTTCTTGTCTGCAGTTCTCATATGCTACCCAGCTGTTGGGCAGTCTTTCCCTCTCACACCCTTTTCTTTCCTTAGTTAAACCTTTCTTATCATCCAGGGCATTATTGGAAGTTTCTTTCATGTAGCCTTTTTGGCCTTTTCCAAGTCTGAAGGAGCTGTCCAGCGTGTGTATTCACAGCAGTCTTTATTTAGTCTCCCACGCCATTTAACATGGAAGAAGTGAGGATGTTCAGACTGTTTGGTGGTTGGTCGATAATTATTATTACCCCTGGGTCCCAAGGTTCTTCAACTCATAGGTCATGTTCATTTCCCCTTTCTTGGGAATCACTCCTGTGCACTCTTTATGGTTTAATGTCTGAGAACTATTGTTTCCTATATTGGGTTTGCTTTTCTGGTTAAGATGATCAGCTAAGTCCTATCCATATTATTCCATGATGGCCTGACATGCAAGTTCCATTTCCTCACTATGTTGGAATGCTGCCTTTGCTAAATATTAAATTTCTACATATATCTATTGGCCATTTTTTCTGTTACTCTCATAGTAGTTGGCTATTTATGTGCTAACATCATATCCTTTGGAATAGGATTGGCTTTGCATTGAGTATTTGCAGGACAAATTTCTCCTGCCCTTTTAATTTTTTTAGATATTTTTCACGATGTAAAGACTTCCCTTTTATAAATTTTGTGGTCACTAATAGTAGCTTATGATTATATTCATATAAGTACCTCACTAGAATTAAATTTATACATGCTAGAATTTTTAACCAAGTCATAAATAGAATATATTTTCTTTCTGTTTTTTGCTTATTGTCCAAGCATACAATGCAGCTCTATTTTTCCACATTTATCTTTTTAAAAGTAACCAATTATCCTTAATTATAGCATACAGTCAGACCAGCAAAAAGGTAATTTATCTCTTCATCTCTTCTTGTTCAATATTTACTGTCTATTTGGGCTGCCATAACAAAATACTTTGGAAATTGGGCAATTTATGAATTGCATAAATTTTTTGCTCCCTACTCTGGAGGCTGAGAAGTTCAAGATGTTGGCAGATTTGGTGTCTGATGAAGGCCTTGGCATTCCTCACAGATGATGCCTTCTCACTGCGGCCCACAGGGTGGAAGGAGCCAACAATCTCTTCCGGTATTTTATAAGGGCACTAATCTCATTTATGAGGAGTCCTCAGGACCCAAACATCTCCCAAAGGCCACAGCTTTTTTTTTTTTGAGACAGAGCCTCAAGCAGTCAACCTGGGTAGAGTGCTGTAGCATCACAGCTCACAGCAACCTCCAACTCCTGGGCTTAAGCAATTCTCTTGCCTCAGCCGCCCAACTAGCTGCGAGTACAGGTGCCCACCACAACACCTGGCTACTTTTTGGTTGTAGTTGTCATTGTTGTTTGGCAGGTCTGGGCTGGATTCGACACTGCCAGCTCTGGTGTAGGTGGCTAGTACCCTAGTCGCTTGAGCTACAGGTGCTGAGCCAAGGCCCCAGTTTTTCGTATTATTATCTTGGGGATTGTGATTGAACGTGTGAATTTTGGAGGAACACATTCAGCAATAACCTTATCTTAATATATTCCCTGAAATTGCTAACTCACTGTTACTTCATTATGCTAATAAAGAGCACTAATTTTTGTTCCTGATCTTTATAAAATGATGTTAGTGTTTGTAATAATGTTTGTTAGTAGTTTGAAGTCAGTATCATTTATCATGTGTAAGCTATTTCCTTTAATACCTTCTGAGAGTTTTTTATTATAAATTGCATCTATGTTTTATCAAGTGCCACTTCAGAATCTGTTGAAATAATCAAATAGTTTTTTTTTAATTTGTTAATTAGTGAATTATGTTAATTGGTGACAAAGCAAACCCAGTAATATATTTCAGGACTCCTTTTCTTTTCTTTTCTTTCTTTCTTTTTTTGACAGAGTCTCACTTTCTCATCCTGGGTTCAAGATCCTGTGGTGTCATAGCTCACAGTGACCTTGGATTGCTGGGTTCAAGTGATCTGCCTCATCCTCCTGAATAGCTGGGACTAGAGGTGGCTGCCACGACACCCAGCTAGTTTTTCTATGTTTAGTAGAGACAAGGTCTCACTCTTGCTCAGGCTAGTCTTAAACTGAACTCCTGAGCTCAAGCAATCTATGCTCCTCGGCCTCCCAGAGTACTAAGAGTAGAGGCATGAGCCACCGTGTCTGTTCTATTTCAAGAACTCTTAAAATAAAAAAAAAAAAAGATAAAAAATTAACAAAGATAAAGAGATGGGCAAAGAGAGATCAGGAAAACACAAATAAAAGAAAGCAGAGTAATAATGCTGATGGATTGGTTGAATTTAAATTAAAAATGTTAAATGCCATGAAATACATGTTTATAGTTGTCATATTTAAGAACATAATTTATGAAGAATATATATGAGTTATAAACTCTTATACACCCCAAAAGTGTAGCAGTTAGATCCGTGAAATATAAACTATTGTAAATGCAAGAAGAACATAATAAAAATACAATTAAAAAATAAAGAAATAATAAAGTGAAATACAATTAACTATAGTGGGAATTTTAATATAGCATTTTCAGAACTAGGTCAACTTGGAGGACAGAAATTAATTAAGAATATGATAGAATTACATAACTCAAAAAAATACCCTCCATTTTATTCATATGTAATGTAACATCCTCTAAATTCAATTCAGAATATATTATTTCCCCATACGATTGTACACATTTATAAAAAGTGATCATGAAGTTGCCCACCATTAAATGCTTATATATTTTTAAAGTAGAGATCCCTTATAATTTTTTAAAATTAGAAATAAATATTAAGAAGATGAATAAAATGAGTGACTTAAAAATTTAGAAACATACTTTTTTTTTTGCAGTTTTTGGCTGGTGCTGGGTTTGAACCCGCCACCTCTGGCATATGGGGCCCGTGCCCTACTATTCCTTTGAGCCACGAATGCCACCCTAAACATACTTTTTTTTGTTCTGAGACAGAGTCTGACTCCGTCACCCTGGATAGAGTGCTGTAGCATCATAGCTCACAGCAACCTCAAACTCGGGATCAAGCCATGATGCCTGGCTAGGCTTTTTTATCTTTAGTAGAAATGGGGTCTCGCTCTTGCTCAGGGTGGTCTCAATCTCCTGAGCTCAAGCAATCCATGCCTGCCTCGGCCTCCCAGAGTGCTGGGATTACAAGCCTGAGCCACCTGGCCCAGCCTAGATCCTAACTGTTGGATCACAGAAGATCAAAACAGAAATTGCAAACCATCAAGAGAGTAGTGAAAAGACGAGTGTTAAAACCAATGAGACATATAAGAAAGCTGTTCACAGAAAGATGTACAACCTTTAGTATTTTCATAATCAAAGAAAAATGATTCACTATGAAATATTTTAGTACTTAGAACATCAGAAAATACCAACAAAGAATATGTGAGAAAAAAGAAATTAATAAAGATAAGAAACATAAATAAAGAGAAAATTTGTTAAAGACTGTAAGTTTCTAAAGCTGGTTGCATATACAGACCAGTAAAATAAAAATATTCTCTCACAAACCTGGTTAAGAAGAAAAGAACACAGGGAAAATATACAAAAAATTAGAAATAAGAAAGCTGACATATTACTGATGTTGGCGAGATTCGAAGATGATTTTACATATAATTATGTGGCAACAAATGGAAAAATGAGAGGAAGGAAGGAATGAAAGATCGCCAAGGAAAACATAAGTTACCAGAATTTTCAGAGGAAAAAGGAGGAAATATCAATAAGAGGTATAAATTAGGCTGATTTCTATTTAAAGAGGTGCCAAGTTGGGATCAGTGGATGGTTTGATAACTGACTTCTAGCTACCTTTTAAAAATAGCCGATGTCAATGTTATTTAAGCCATTTCAGACCATAGGTTTATTAAGATGTTTCCTCATTATGTGAAGTATCCCGTTTAACTTTAACAACAAAACTTGTTAAAGATGGCACAGAAAGCTATTCACCCACCACTCTTAGGATACATGAAAAGTGCTAAAAAATAAACTATCAAATGGCATACATTTAACAATAATTTAATAATTAGTGTTGTGTATCTGAAAAATAAATCTGACTTGAGCGCACACCGGTGTGTGAGTGAAGAATGTGAGGGCTGGGAGAAACCCGTCCATGGCAGCATCTTTTTCGGGTCCTTATGAGCATTTGGTCCCTTTCCTGTCATCTGCGAGCCTCCTTTCCTAGCCACGGGTCCACCCCAGCCGGGCTGCAGCTCCACCCCAGGTGTGCACTTTTGCTGCAGGCGGACCTCGGACCTCCCAAGCTGGAGCATACATAGTCTGCTAGGCTTGTGGTAGTTAAAGGGAGAATCTCCCTCCCCTACTCCATCAAGGAATGTATGAGTGTCAGGCAGGGATGGGGGAAGCAAAGAGCTGCGCTTCAGAGAGCCAGATGTGTGTGACTTGCAGCACAGGCCCACATGTCATTCTGGGTGGCAGCTGTGGAGGGTGTCCTGGATTTCAGAATCCTTCCCAGACCCTGGCTTTTCCACTGTGCATCCCCTGTCCTCCCAGTTATAGCTGATTCTGCAGCCAAATCTGGCCTTGCTAACCGCAGAGCTGCTGTCAGCTTTGACCAAAGGAACACGTGGCCTTCCCAGCCCTCTGATGAGTTTACTTAGCAGCCAAGCTGGGACTGGGGATGGCTCTCTCCTTTCCCATTTTGTCCCTTGCCCGCCCTCCTATCTCCTCTCTTTCCAACGTTACCTTTTCTTTTGGTGAGACCCTCTGCCCACACTGTCCTCAGCTCAGTTTAGACTGGGGAGAGGCCCAGCACTTTGGCAGTAGGTGCAGCTCACTTTGAAAGTCACAGACTCTCAAAACGTGGAGTAGATTCATAACGTTGGCATAAAGGGAGACTTGGATTATTGGCCACAACTAGGCAGTCTCAGAGGTGGCCGTTCTGTCGGTGGTGGCTGCTTCCATGGGGACAATGTTGGCTTCAGGGGAAGCAGGGGCTGGGCAGGGAATAAGCTTTTCCATTGTCATTCGCTGCCCACTCTCACCTGTCATGAGCATTGCCTTGCTGGCATCCATTTCACTCCTTTCCCATTGGCTTGGATAGGGTAAAACTCACCCTCAGCTCAAGGAGTAGGACCTGACTTGATCTAAGCCAATCATGCCCTTCTCTTGCTAAAAACATCAGTGATTTGTTATTTTTCTCCATTTTAGGAGTTGGCCATGTGCGTGGTCCTCTTCTGGTCTAGCTGAGGTCATTCATGCACTTGGGGTCATCTGACAACTCAACAGGAACTGGAGAGAGACAAATGGCCTCACCACATATCTGACAATTGATAATGACCATTGGTTGGGGTGCCTTGGCTCTCCTCTGTGGGGGTGCTTATCCCATAGGCTAACTAGATGACCTATAGGCTACACTGGGCTTTTGCCTTGCTTGATGTAGAGCTAGAAGTTTCTAAGAGAGGAAAAGTTCTTTTCAGACTTAATCTCCAGAACATGCGAATTGTCATCATATTCTGTCGGTAAAGACAGCTCATATGGCCAGCTAAGACTTAACAGAAAATATAGACTGCCTCTCTTAATACGAAGAGTATAATGATTAAATTACAAGGGAGCAAAGATGCAGGGGGCCACAATTTAGTAAGGGACAGCATCTAAAGTGGTTGAGTAAGTTGAGTTGTGTGCTGAAAGTAACGTCTGTTGGATAACCCATTGTCCAGTGTTGTCTTTTTTTTTTTTTTTTGGAGACAGAGCCTCAAGCTGTCCCCCTGGGTAGAGTGCCATGGCATTACAGCTCACAGCAACCTCCAACTCCTGGGCTCTAGCGAGTCTCCTGCCTCAGCCTCCCAAGTGGCTGGGACCACAGGCACCTGCCACAACGCCCAGCTATTTTTTGGTTGCAGCCGTCGTTGTTTGGCGGGCCCGGGCTGGGGATTCAAACCTGCCACCTTAGGTGTACGTGGCTGGCACCTTAGCCGCTTGAGCTATAGGCGCCAAGCCTCCAGTGTTGTCTTTAAAGCAGCATCTAGAGTATATGTGAGTTTTTATTCCTTCCCTTTCTGAGCTGGTGTTCTGCTCTGCCACATCTGTGTGTGTGCACGCGTTTAAGCACATGTGCGCGTCATCAATCAAGATATGAAGACACTACTTTTTTTTTTTTTTTGGCAACCACATGTCCTTTTAGATGTTCCACTGGCAGCTGTATTATACTGCATTTGAAACTTCTAGTTAAAGATGGCTCAAGATAGTTGAAGATATGTGTTTCTCCTTAATCTCTTCAAGCTGTCCGCCACCATTAGATAATAGTTAAAACACACACACACACCCCACTGCTGCAAAGAGAATGAAAGAGAAATGTGTGCAGCAGAGACAGTTCAACAAATTTCTGCAAGATGAAAAGAGGATGGAGGATTTTTGACAAGGAAAAGAGAGCAAGGAGGTGGCAGAACAGAGTGACAGAGGGAGGGAACTGCATCGGGGAGAGGTGGTGGGTATGAAGGTGACAGGATGGGCTGAGAAGCCTGTCTGCAGAGCTGCTTAATTGCTTTCTTTCTGACATATCCATCTCCTTGCTTCCCTTCTCTACATTCCCTGATATTCAGCTTAGGAACAGAGCATCAGAATCCAAAAATACCTAAGGATTCTTCTCTAAGGAAGTGTAAGTATCCGAATTTGGTGCCAGGACCTCACCGTCAAGTTCGCCCATTTTGGCCATTGGAACTGCTACAGCTAAAGAGTTGCTCCCTGCCTATTTCTTCCTAGTGAACCCTTCTCTTTGTTTAGTTTGGCCTTGGACACATATGTTAAGTCCCCAGTCAGCCTTCCCATCAATGAGAGAGATCAAGCCGGAAAACAGACCCACGTACAGCGATAGGTGAAACACACCCCAGTTAAAAAGAGAAATACTCCATTCCCCCTTCTTAAATAGAATAGATATATTCAAAGACCATCAACCTCAGGAAAGAAGGGCCAAGATTAAGAAATAGAAAAGTTTCTCCTGAAGAAACAAAGACACTTCAGAGGAAGACTTAAGGAGATGGTGCCCCCAAAGCACAAAAACAAAATGCAATGGGAAAGGAGCAATTGAAGATCAGATTGGGGCATTTGTTACGCACACCATCTCATGCCAAATGAAAATTTCTAAGACGACTTTGACTAGAAAGCAAAGCTCTCACTACATAAACAATATAAACACCAGCAAAGAGATTGAACAAAGCAGAGACAACACCAACCACAAAGCAAAAGGAAAGATGGAACACATGAAATGGATTACATACAGAGAATGATTCTGGCAAGTACAACTTGGTGCACGGGAGGTCTGAAAAAATGGGCACATTACAACCAAAGGGGAGACATTCCAAATTAACAGAACCAAAAATTTACCCAGAGAACAGAATAGATGGCCTTTCTGTTTGAAAGATTTCATCAAGTTTCCAGAAAATAATTGGAAGAAGACCCCAGCGCAAAAATAGTCCTCAAATCTTTTTTCAAACATAAAGGATAAAGAGAAGATTCTCAAACACTTTCAGACAGATAAAGCAGATCCTCTGCAAAGTTTAGAGTTAACTAGCATTGACTTTCATCACTAACACTGAATGGTCTGAGAGAAATGAGCAATGCATTCAAAATTCAAAGTTATAATGGGCAATAGTTCTGAACTTAGCATGGTTACACAGTTAGACCATCAACAAAACATGATGGCAAAATAGTTAGATGCAGTAGAACTGAGAAAATGTATAACATGTACCCTTTCTAAGGAAGTTATTTGAGATATAATCCATCAAAAGGAGGGTCGATATCAAGTGCTGTTGGTTAAATTGTATCTTCCCATAAGATAAAGTCTTTAACCCTAGTGCTTGTGGATGTGACCTTATTTGGAAATAAGGTCTTAATGATGATGTCACTAAGGTGGACCTTAAGATATCC
Organism: Galago senegalensis; assembly: GCA_963575145.1. NCBI lineage: Eukaryota > Metazoa > Chordata > Mammalia > Primates > Galagidae > Galago > Galago senegalensis. The sequence continues at coordinate 9,377 of CAUYTI010115476.1, forward strand.
CTATAAAAGGGGAAATTTGAACACAGAAACAGACCAGCATAGAGGAAAGATAATGTGAAAACCCAGGGAGAACACCCTTTACAAGCTAAGGAATGCCTGAGGCTGTTAGAATATAGAAGAGATATAGGAGAGAGGGATAGATCGGTCCCCATCACACCTCTCAGAAGAACTATCCCTGTTCACACCTTGATCTTAAACTTCTAGTCTCCAGAGCTGTGAGACATCATACTTCCTAATGGCATCCCTCGGAAATTAATACATCAGTAGAAAGGATTTCTGATGGAAGAGATGATGGAATTCACCCGGATGCCTTGGGAAAACAATCTCAGGATGACAGTTATCTATTAGGTCTTAAAGCCATCATTCCAGATTGGCAATGGAATCAGAATTCTGCAGGAAGAGCAGAAGAGAAACAAAGTAAACAAAATCTGGCCTAAGGAATTGGATAATGTCAGTGACTTTGTGAAGAAAGATATATTTCTCTTTTCTGCTTAGGATTTTCACCAAAAATAGAAATAAAAGCCTAAAACCTAAAAACAGGCTGGGCAACAGAGTCATGGTTCAAATATGAAGGAAACCAAGGGATGTCATGCATGCCTTTCAGCAATTGATAGCATGTTATGAAATAGAAACCATTCAACTGAGACATGGTCCCTTGAGTATCATGAGGGTTATGATTTTGAACCTACAGAGAATGAGACGCAATCTTATTATCTGACTTGTTTCTGCAGTGAGCATTATTAACATAATTTATAATACAAGACGGCCACACAGTTTGTGTGCAATTGCACATGAGAGAAAGGCAGAGAGAAGGGCAGAATTGCCAGTTGTTTCACCCACCATGATGAGCAGTCTAAAGACATTGGCCTAAATCTTTGAAAACAAAAAATAGTAGTTGAAGTGTGTTATACATTAGACAAAATTATCAATATAAGAAGTAAAATTATAACTATGAAGTGGATACAAATTTTCTTAACTAACTAAAGAACATTTATGAAAAATCTACAGCAAACGTCAAAGAGTCACTTAAATGGTGACTCTTTGATATAAAGAATATATATGAGACCAGGCACAGTGGCCTATGCCTGTAATGCCAGCACTCTGGGAGGCCGAGGCAGGTGGATTGCCTGAGCTCATGGGTTTGAGACCATCCTGAGCAAGAAGAGCGAGACCCCTATCTCTAAAAATAGCCAGGCACTGTGGCAGGCGCCTGTAATCCCAGCTACTTGTGAGGATGAGGCAAGAGAATTGCTTGAGCCCAGGAGTTTGAGGTTGCTCTGACCTCTGATGCCATGGCACTCTACTCAGGGAGACAGCTTGAGACTCTGTCTCAAAAACTTTGTCACCCTCGGTAAAGGGCCCTGGAATCAGAGCTCAAACTCCTGGTTTCAAGCAATCCTCTTGCCTCAGTATCCCCAGTAGGAAGTAGGTCATGGGGAATAAATGACCCAGAGAGGGTGTGTGGGAAGAAGGCCTAGGACCAAATCCCAAA
>CAUYTI010115479.1:0-59377 GCA_963575145.1 Galago senegalensis
AAAAAAAAAAAAAAAAGAAAGAAAGAAACACCTTTTAGATATAAATAAATGTTTTTAAATGGTTTAAAATTGAAGAGGTAAAAAAGATATACCATGCCAACATTGGTTAAAAGAAAGCTGGAATATTTTATTATTAGATAAAGTAGATTTCAAAGCAAGTAAGATTATCAGGGAAACAGAATTATAAAGAGGTCAGTTAAGAGTAGCAACAAGTTGGCTCAGCACCTATGGCTCAAGTGGCTAAGGCACCAGCCACATACACCAGAGCTGGTGGGTTTGAATCCAGCCCGAGCGTGCCAAACAACCACCAAAAAATAGCCAGACATTGTGGTGGGTGCCTGCGGTCTCAGCTACTTGGGAGGCTGAGGCAAGAGAATTGCTGAAGCCCAGGAGTTTGAGGTTGCTGTGAGTTGTGTGATGCCATGGCACTCTACCCAGGGCGATAAAGTGAGACTCTGTCTCTACAAAAAAAAAAAAGAGTAGCAACAAGTAACGATCATAAACATTTGTGCCTCTAATAACAGAGCTTTGAATTATACAAAGCAAAACCTAAGCGCCCGACAAAGAGAAACAGACAAATCCACAATTATAGTTGAAGATTTGATTACCTCTCTCTCAATAATTGCTAGAACAAGTAGCCACAAAATCATCAGCAAGTACATAGTGGAACAGTGGACTTGAACAACACTGTAAACCAACACAACTTTTAATGGCATTTGACAACAGCAGAATATATATTCTTTTAAAATGCACACACAATATTCTGGCCCACATTCTGGGCAATGAAAAGTCTCAATAAATGAAAAGAATTCAAGTCACACAAAGTATGTTCTCCAGCCACAGTAGAATTCAACTAGAAATCAATAACAGATACCTGGAAATCCTTTTGAACATCTGGAAACTTAAAAATAACTTTTTTTTTTTTTTTGAGACAGGGTCTCATTCAGTTGCCCTGGGTAGAGTGCCTGCCATAATAGCTGACAGCAACTTCAAACTCTTGGGCTGAAGTGATCCTCTTGCCTCAGCCTCCGGAATAGCTGGGACTACAAGTGCCTGCCATAATGCCCAGTTAGTTTTCACAATTTTTAGTAGAGATGGGGTCTTGCTCTTGCTCAGAGTGGTCTCCAACTCCTGAGCTCAAACAATCCACCTGCCTTGGCCTCCCAGAGTGCTAGGATTACAGGCATGAGTAATCAACCACACCCGGCCTAATAACGTACTTCTGAATAATCCACTGGACAAAGAAGAAATCAAAAGAGAAATTAGAACATAGATTGGGCTCGGTGCCTGCGGCTCAAGTGGCTAAGATGCCAGTCACGTACACCCAAGGTGGCAGGGCCCACAACAATGACGGCTGCAGCCAAAAAATAGCCGGGCATTGTGGCGGGTGCCTGTGATCCCAGCTACTTGGGTGGGTGTGGCAAGTTACTCGCTTGTGCCCAGGTGTTGGTGGTTGGTGTGTGCTGTGATGCCACGGCACTCTACCCCGGGGGACAGCTTGTGGATATGTATAAAAAAAAAAAAAAAAAAAAAAAAGAATTGCTCATTGACGGAATCAGAAACATAAAGTGTGATATTTTAAGTAAATGTTACGTAAGTGAAGAAGGGCAATACGTCAATGAAATACCTTTTGAACGCTCCTCATACCGTAACTGAGTATGTCTGCAAAAGTCTAAAATAAAGTCATAGTAAGTAGATGCCCACTGAAAAGACTACATTTCCCAGAAATCTCTGGGACGCGCACCAAGCACCCCCTGGGCCGCTGACGTCTCCCGGAAGCGGGCACATGCAAGCAGCAGGCAACTCGTCATGGCTGCCAGGCGCCTCTTCGGGGTTACCTGCACGTGGGCCGGCTGGGGGGCTCGGACGCTTCTAGGCCCTGCCGCTCCTGGAAGACTTCTGATCCGAGATTATGCCAAGAAACCAGGTGAGCTGGACTGAGAGGAACCAAGATGGGGACTGTGGGTACGCGGGGAATTGGTAGTGCGCAGGCGCCAGTTGGGAAGGTGGGGTTTAGGACTAAGGCTCAAGCGCAGAGAGGACGAGACTAGGCTGTATACGCAGGCGCAGTGTGAGGGACCTGGCATCGGCCGGAGATACACTAGGGAGCAATTAGACCCAGTTAGCAGGCGTCTGCTTGATGCCGCGGGGCTAGTGATGAAGCTGTGGGTTCGGAGGAGCAAACGCGTTTCACTGCGCAGGCGCGGGTTGGTAGGGCTGGAGTTGGGGGAGAAGGGAGAGGTCGTGAACTTGACCTTGGGTTCCAATTCAGTTTCTGCTTAAAAATCACTATGTGACTTTGGGCAAACCATCCCCAGAAATTCAAAGTAATATGGGATCTAAGTCTTCACCACTTAAGATCAAAATAAGGTGTTAAATTTTTGCTGGATACAGCCTTGCTTGATCTCCTTTGCTGAAAAGAGGAAATTGGCAAATGTTAGGCCTTAAGATAGACACGTGGCTCGGCACCTATAGCTCAACCGGCTAAGGCGCCAGCCACGTACACCTAAGGTGGCGGGTTCGAATCCCCAGCCCAGACCGCCAAACAACAATGACGGCTGCAACCAAAAAAAAAAAAAAAAAAAAAAAATAGCCGGGCGTTGTGGCGGGCGCCTGTGGTCCCAGCTACTTGGGAGGCTGAGGCAAGAGACTCGCTTGAGCCCAGGAGTAGGAGGCTGCTGTGAGCTGTAATGCCATGGCACTCTACCCAGGGGGACAGCTTGAGGCTCTGTCTCAAAAAAAAAAAAAGACAGACACGTAGCCCCCATTGGAGACGTTCTCCATGAGATAAACAGAAGGAACCAAAATAAAAAAAAAATTTTTTTTTTGAGACAGTCTTACTTTATTGCCCTCGATTGAGTGCTGTGGCGTCACAACTTACAGCAACTTTGAACTCTTGGGCTTAAGCGATTCTCTTGCCTCAGCCTCCCAAGTAACTGGGACCACAGGTGCCCGCCACAATGCCTGGCCATTTTTTGGTTATAGTTGTTCAGCAGGCCCAGGCTGGGCTTGAACCTGCCAGCTCCAGTGTATGTGGTTGGTTCCCTAGATGCTGAGCTATAGGTGCCAAGCCCAAAATATAATTTTTTTTGTTTGTTTTTGAGACAGAGTCTCAAGCTGTTGCCCTGGGTAGAGTGCTGTAGTGCCATGGCTCACACCAACTCCAACTCTTGGGCTCAAGTGATCCTTTGCCTCGGTTTTTCTATTTTTGTAGACAGGGTCTTGCTTTTGCTCAGGCTTGTCTGGAACTCATGAGCTCAAGCAATCTCCCTGCCTCAGCCTTCCAGAGTGCTAAGATTATAGGCGTGAGCTACTGTGCCTGGTCCCAAAATATAATCTAAAAAGAATACTCATTAATATAGGGAGTAAAAAAACAAAAGCAAAATGATGTGGTCACTCTGAGCATCAGTGTTTGTTTGTTTGTTTGCTTGCTTGCTTTTAGCACTTTATTGCCCACAGTAGAGTGCTATGGTATCACAGCTCACAACAGCCCCCAACTCCTGGGCTTAGGAGTTCTCTTGCCTCAGCCTTCTGAGTAGCTGGGACTACAAGCTCCTGCCACAATGCCTAGCTATTTTTTGTTGCAGTTTGTCTGAGGCCAGGTTCAAACCTGCCACCCTTGGTATATGGGGCCAGCACCCTACCCACTGAGCCACAGATGCCACCCTGTTTTTTTTTGAGATAGAGTCTCACTGTGTTACCGTGGGTAGAGTGCTGTGGCGTCACAGCTCACAGCAACCTCAAACTCTTGGGTGTAAGCAATTCTTTTGCCTCAGCCTCCCAAGGAGCTGGATCTACAGGCGCCCATCACAACGCTGGGCTATTCTTTTGTTGTTGTCATTGTTGTTTAGCCTTGGCCGGTTCGAACTCACCAGCCTCAGTGCATGTGGCTGATGCCCTAACCACTGAGCTAACCACTGGGTGCCGAGCCAGAATCAGTGTTATTTATTTTTATTTATTTATTTATTTTGAGACAGAGCCTCAAGCTGTCCCCGTGGGTAGAGTGCTGTGACATCACAGCTCACAGCAACCTCCAACTTCTGGGCTCAAGGGAGTCTCCTGCCTCAGCCTCCCAAGCAGCTGGGACCACAGGCGCCCGCCACAACATCCGGCTAGTTTTTGGTTGCAGCCATTGTTGTTGTTTGGTGGGCCCGGGCTGGATTTGAACCCGCCACCTTAGGTGTATGTGGCTGGCGCCTTAGCCACTTGAGCCACAGGTGCTGAGCCCGAATCAGTGTTATTTAAAGTTGCATCCATGCATGTCTAGCCAGGGCTCAAGGCCACCCAAAGAGAGTGTGGTGTGGGAAGGGAAGTCTGGCTTTCTCAGGGTGGAGCTAGGTTGAAACAACTATCTCTTTCTTCCTCCCAGTCATGAAAGGAGGCAGAGGGGGTAAAGGTGGTGTAGCCAGCGAGAGCCTGAAGGACCCTGATGTGTGCACGGACCCTGTCCGGCTCACCTCATATGCAATGGGCGTCAACATCTACAAGGAAGGCCAAGATGTGGCCCTGAAGCCAGACGCGGAATACCCTGAGTGGTGAGTGGGCCTGGCTATCCAATTGTCATCTCTTCCTCTGTCCCAGGGGAAGGTTGGGTATGCATTCTGGGAGAGGTGGATCACCATTCCAACCATCTGATGATGACACCTGCCAGCTAACACCTGGCTTCAGGGCAGGGGGCTTTACCACTGCCTCAGTTGCCCCATCTGTCAGTGGGGGTGATTGGGACCATCCCTCCCTCGGGGTTGTGGGGAATTCATGAGATCAGAACATATGTGAAGTGCCTAAAATGATGCCTTTTTTTTTTTAAACAAACATTTATTGAGTGTTGGCTGAATGCCAGGCCCTGTTCTAGGTTTTGGGGATACAAAAGGGCACACAACAGGCAAAGATCCCTACCCTGCTGGAGCTAGTTGAGGAGGCAGACAGTGAGCAGATAATGAGGCAGATATGGTGGTGACAGTCCTGGGAAAGGGGGCAGGAGAGTAAGCGACAGGGTTGGGGGCTTTGCTGGTCAAATCTGAGGTTTTTGGAGGGGGGGTTCCCTAAGGAGAGGATGCAGTGGCTGGAAGAAGCTTCAAAGAGAAGGCATAGCCTATACAAAGGCCAAGAGGCAAGACCGCACCTGGCCTGTTGGAGAAACTGTGAGCAGGCCTGTGTGGCTGGAGCAGGGAAGAGAGGAGGGCAAGGAGGGGGCAGGGACCATTGGTGTAGAGTCTGGTAGACTGCAGAGAGGATTTTGCCTATGCCCCAATAGCAATGACAAGGTGTGGGAACTATTGGCATGTGCTGATCCACTGAAGCTGGGAAAAACTCAGGAAGACTGAGCGAGTGAGTGGGCAGACTGTATAGCGTGGACAGTGGCCAGGAGGCAGGAGGAAGCTTGGTGCGTACCCACCTCAGATAAGATACTAGTGCCACAGGGATGGGTGGCTCACTGTTCCATTATTGATCCTGGCCCCAAGATCATGCAGCCTCTGAGTGTGACTTGGACCCAGCCCTGCTGCCATCAGTGGTGCTCAAGGAGTCCTGATTTCCTGTCTGTGTCCCTCAGGCTATTCCAGATGAACCTGGGGCCCCCCAAGAAGCTAGAGGAGCTGGATCCTGAGACGCGGGAGTACTGGCGGCTGCTGCGAAAACAAAACATCTGGCGCCACAACCGGCTGAGCAAAAACAAGAAATTCTAGCAGGGACAGGCCAGAGCACCCTGAAGGAGGGCCCAGTGGGACACAGTATCCTACCCCCACCACCAAGGACTTTTTGTTTTTCTGGAGAAAACGGACTTGAGGTTTCTGTGTCTCCCTCCCACTTCCAGTAAGGCTGGATGCTGGATACTGCCTAATGTTGGGCCTGCAGGGAGGTGGCTCCTCAGACCAAGGTGCCCGCATCCCCTCGGGTTCTCAGTAGGCTTTTCTCCCTGGGTCCTGGAATTCCTTCACTCCACCTGGGGAGCTCTCACTGAAAGCCTCTGGGGCAACTGTACAGCCCAGGGATCTTGCAGTCACTACCCACATCTACTCAAAGAGGGGAGTGGTCCTAGGTAAACCTTTCTCGGTTGCCATGGATTCAGGTCCAAAGCCATCAGAATCAGAAAAAGAGTCTGGGTCTCCAAGAACCAAAATGACATTCAGACTCCAAGACTAATTCTGCCCTGTCCCAAGGAAACTCATCCTCTTAGAGGGACTCTGTGCAGCAGATTATTACGTACTTGCCCGCCCTGGGCAGGCGGAGGGTGTGAGCATGTTTTCTCTGTTGTTCCCTGAAAACCATGCTGCCCGCTGCCTCCTTCCTGTGGTTCCCACAGCTCTCAGGGTAAAAACCAAAGTTACAATGGCTACTATACACCTGCTCTCCCCTCCTTCACTCTCTCCCTCTTCCTTCTGCTACAGCCAAGGGCCTCATTGCTGTACCTCCACACTAGGCATGGTCCTACCCCAGGGCCTTTTGCAGGGGCTGTGCCGTCTACCTGTATCATTCTTCTCTCATCTCCTTTGGGTCTCTGCTCTAATGCCACCTTCTCCTTGAGGACTACCTGTTCATCCTATTAAAATCACATCTCCTGCCACATTCCTGATCTTCCCTTCCTGTTTTTTCTTCTCCTTCACTACCATATTCCCAGGACCTGGTACAGGGTGATACAGGGTGGGTAGCTGGGTTGGCCATGCTGCCAGCATACAGAGGATGTGGAGCCACCAGGGTCATGTATGAAGTGCCACCTAAGCACAGGGTTGAGCCGGTGATTTGACCCAAGTTGGGTACCTGTAGCTCCTGCCCTGGGGATCACTCTAGCCCAGGCTGACCTATCCACCGAGGGTGAGGCCCCCTTGAGTTATCATGGGTCACCTACAGACTCTGGTCACACCTGGTTTCTAATCCCATAGCAGCCTCTGTGACTTAATCTGGGTGAGCCCTGGGAGATGGACTGGGATAGACAGAGTGTACACCAGCTTGCCTTGGCTCGGCAGACGGAGTAAGGAAGGGGCAAGGGCAGGCTGCACATGCCCTGAATTAGCCCATGTCTGCCTGGGAGCTGCCTGGTGCCCATCCCTGGCTTGGAGCTCAGTGGGCAAGCAGAGAGCGGTACCAGGCTGAGCAGGAGCCACTATTGCTGCTACTTGTCACACCTGGGGAGGGAGAGGCTCTGCCTCAGGGGGCTGTGAATGGGCAGGGGCATCAAGACGGATGGCCTCACTGAACCACTACCCAGGGCTCTGGGGCAACTGTACAGCCCAGGGATCTTGCAGTCACCACCCACATCTACTCAAAGAGGGGAGGCTGAGACTCCCAACCTGAAAGTCCTTTAGCCACCTCCTGGCTGGCGCTGGATGCCAGTCTCCCTGCAGGGTGGAGTGGGGTGGGGAGGATGGGCTGCAGGACTCCAACAGACTGTCTTGGGTCTTGACGGTGACCTAGCCTGACAGCTGGGTCGCCCCATGACCTCACCCAGACCAAAGCTCTGGCTGCTGTCACCAGGGTATGTGCCAGCCCTCGGGTCAGGCCTAAGGTTGCTCGCAAGTGCCTGGCTCAGGTTGGTGGCCAGACCCTGTCTAGAGCCTGTGCATGCTCCTTGGCTAACAGCCGTAGGGATGCCTCCTCCAACGTGAAGCCATCAGTGAAGGTTGGGCTGAAGGTGTGGGGACCAAAGGATGCCTGCAGCCCTGGGCCTGGACTTAGGAGCCGGGGGAGACCTGGCACAGCTGGGGGCCCCGGGCCCAGCCAGGGCTCCAGAGGCAGCGGCATGGTTGGGGGGCGAGCAAATGGCAGTGCTGAGGCCTCAGGCAGCCTCGGGGCCACCACAGCTCCCGAGCCCGACTCCAGACGCTCCTGGCGACGCCACTTGGCCCTGCGGTTCTGGAACCACACCTAGGGGGTGCAGGGAGGTTCTATGAGCTCAGCATGGAGCCCCCTGGGGTTTCCCAGCCTCTAGGAGTCCTGCCTGCTGTCGGACCTTACTCTCACATGCTGAAGTGCTAATGTGCTTTGCTTTTTACCCCAAGAGGGGAGGTCCTCCTGCCTGGTGCCCCCATCAAGTCAGCCCCAAGTCTTTTCTGAATCCACTCTCTCCTCACTGTTCTTTGTCCAGCCCCCTAGACTCCTAGTTACCCTTCCTGGTCTCCCTCTGCTGCTGTCGGCACAAGACCTGAGCTGCTCAGCTCAGCATTTGAGGTCTTCACAAGCTATTATCTGCTGTATTCTCTGCCTCCCTCGCCTCTGGCACCTCATTTCTTTGAAGCATCCCCAACTTACCCCCTACATATCTTTGCACATGCTGTTGTGGATTCTGAAAAAATACTCTTTGCCTACCAACTGGTAAACTCCTACCCAAATGTCAAAGCCTCAGCTCCCACATGCCCCCTTCCAGCCCAGATGGTCTAACAGGAAGCCTTCCCAGTTTCTCTTCTGCCCGTACATTGGAAGGGTCAATATCTGGCTTCACTTCTCTCCCCAGGCTGTGGGTGTTCTCACCTGCACACGCACCTCAGGCAGGTGCACCTTGGCTGCCAGCTCCTCACGGCTGTAAACGTCTGGGTAGTGGGAGGCCTCAAATGCCCGCTCCAGCTGATGTAGCTGGTAGGTGGTGAAGGTGGTACGGTTCCTTCGGTGCTTCTTCTTGGGGGCCTCATCGCCTGGCCCCAGCCCTCCTCCCTCAGGTGCCAGCCCCTCTCCTGGGTTCAGGAACATGGCTTCTTACCTAGCTAGGCAGCAATAGGACAGGTAGTGGTGAGACAGTCACAGGGACTGTCATCTGGGAGAGGGCAGGAAAATCCTTCCTCCATTGGGACCTGCTTCCCTGAATGCTCTGCCTGACCTGGGTTGCCTCCCACTTGGTCTTTGTGTCTCTTCTTTCTTCTCTCTCCTTATTTCCTGTCCTGATTTTCTCTTTCTCTCTCTATCTCTGTTGCTGTCCCTGTCTTTGTCTCTGTGTGGGTGTCAAGGATCCCCACCCCAGGAAGACCCCACAAAATGCCTCCACCCCTCAGGGGGTCTCTGTCCCCTACCGTTCTCACCACTCACTGCAGCCCCTTGGTTAGTGTCCACGGGCTTCCACCCCAGTGGCCAGCACCCCATCAGCTGTGGCCTGTGGCCTGTGTTGAGCTGCTCAGGGTCGAGTGGGAGAGGATTAGTGCAGGGTGATTAATGGAGGTGCCCCTCCCACTTAGGCGCTGATTGTTCTGAGCCACCCAGGGAAGGCAGGGGCTCCAGGCCTGGCTCCATCAACCCCTGCAGTAAGATACCAAGGATCTCCCCCTCTCTGGACCTCAGTTTCCCTGGCTGTAAAATGGCCACTAGGACCTACCTTAGGGGGATCTCATGGTTTCTCAGTGATGTGATAAAAGTCTGGAGCATTGTATACCATGACTGCCATGCAGTGAGCATTGCATGTCTTCTGTGATTATTTTTATCAGCTAGGGCCAGAAAAAGGCTGTCTTAGGACTCTTGGATGTCAGAGGGGTTGGGTAGGTGAGGTCCCCAGAGGGAAGGACCACTCCAGATAGCTCCTCTAGACACCAGCCAGGGCAAGGGTTAGGGACATTTTCCCTGGGTCTTCAGATATGAGTAGAAGTTCACTATTTGTTCAATAAATCCTCATGGAGTACTTACTGTGCACCCAGTGCTGCTCACAGTAGCAGTGAGCAAAACAGAGTCACAGAACTATCTTTCAATTGCATGAATATGTACCGCGGGCCAGTGAGGGACACGGCAAGACAGGGAGAGGACACGGGGCATAGATACTGTTTTAAGGAAGATGGTCAGAAAAGCAGGCAGGATACAAGGCTACAGATTCTGTACATGACTGGGGATGAAGCAGAGGGTACTGGGGAGCCATGGGAGAGGGTGTGTGGGTCCCAGTCGGTGGTATTTTGGACACAAACCTGTCATGGGCAAGGTGGAAGGCCAGGAGGGGGCTGAGGCTGGCATGCGGGCAGGAGAGACCCGTGGTGGGTCAAAAGACAGAGTGTAGAGACTCCTAAGCCCATCATGGGACAAGTGGATGACTTCAGAGAGTGTCCTGAAAGGCAGAGCAGGTTCTGGGGAAGCCCATGTCTGATTGCAGGGGCAAGTAGGGCCAAGGTCAGTGGGCAGGGGGTTTAGGGCCAAAGGGGGCAAGCTAGGCAAGGAGGACCTAGACGCTCAAGTCCAGGCCAGAAGGACAGCTGGAGCGCTAACCTGTGGGTAAAGTGGGTAACCGGGCTATGGGCCAGGGTGCAGGGTAGGGAGAGATAATTCCCCTAATTGCTTCATCACTTTAAAACGCTAACGAGCTGCTTCTAGTCTCAGGCCCCAATTAACTAATTGGCCCCAGTGGGTTAAGAGGCACAGGAGGGATGGAGGCATGAAGCACAGGGGGGCTTTAGGGGACTTAGAAGGATGGACTAAAGCTCCAGACGCTGTGTCAGCTTAGAGGACCGGATTAGGAGTGCAGGGCCAAAGGGACAAGCACTCCCTGCCTAGCTCCCACCACCCAGTGGATCAGGCAGGTGCCAGGCCACCCTGAGTCCTTCTAGCGCCCACCCTTCAGTTTCCTCCCAGAAAGAACCACTAAACCTTTTCTGGTGCTGGTGGGGAAACCATGCTAGAGGGTGGGTGGTACTTTAGGGGGCCATGCAGGAAGTCAGCATGACCTTGGACATCTGCTTCAGGCTCTGAGCAGAGGTGGGTCAGCTGAGTGTGAGGGTGGGGTGGGGTCTATCTGATGGCCCCTCCCAGCTCAGGGGTCTTGGGGTGGGGGCCACATCCAGCTGGGCCAGAGACATCCTGCCTGGTCACCCAAATATCCCCAAGGCTGTCTGGGTGGGAAAATCAAGACAGCAGGTGATGGGCAGTCATAGCAATAAAAGCACCCAGCTGTAGGTCTGCCCTGGAGTGTTCAGCCCTTCACTGGTGTGAGCCCTAAGGGTCCTCATGCCTCTCTGGACAAAAGTGTCTTTTCCATGAAGGAGGCTGCAGTGGCCCAAGAGGAAGCAGCTTGTCCAGGAGGGGAACAGCTCACCTCAGTCTGCCCAGGACTTTTCTGATTCCAGCACTAAAGCCCTTCACCCTGGAAAAGCCCTCCGTCCTAAGCAAACTGGATGGTTGGTGACCCTGGGACTAGAGACACATAGCTAGGGTCAAGTCAGGGCTGACCTGGGATGTTCAGGGCCACAGAAGGGCCAGGACACCTCACCAGTACTTCCAGTGTTTCTCAGCAATTCTGTCCCTCCACAATCACTGAGTCAGGCTACTAGGCCTCTGGACGTCTTGGACATTGGCCTGCCTTTGTCCAAGGGCAGTGTCACCTATGAACTGTCACCACAGAGGTTGTGGTGATGCCTAATGCCCAGAAAGACCTGGCACACAGTAGGTGCTCATTAAGTGCTTCTTGAGTTAACACAGGGAGGGTGGGTGGGTGGATACATGCATGGATGGATTGGTGGGTGGGTGGGTGGAAAGATGGGAGGATAGATCAATGGGAGTAATGAATGGATGGGTGAGAGATAGGGATGGGAGATGGATGGTGAACAGGAGGGAGCCTCCCTTTCTCTTGGAATGTGTCTCCTTACCCCTGTGACTGGGGTTTGAGTTTCCAGTTGGAACAGAAGTGGGAGAGGTCTGAGCTGCCAGAGGAAGGAATGAAGCAGATTGGCCTCAGGCCCAGACAGGCCCAGGTTCCAATCCTGGCTCTTCTATCTCCTCTCAGGGCAACCTGGTGCCCATGACCTGCCCTCTTTGAGTCTGGGTGTTCTTGTGAAATGGGTGTAACCCTGGCACTCACTTCATGTGGCATTGTTGGGATTTGACCTGAAAGCTTTGGATAAGGAGGTCAGCCTCTGAATGGGGGAGACAGCTGGAGAATGAAGGTGGCTTCTCCAGGGGGACTGAATGGGGCTACCACTGTGCCAGAAGACCCTCCCAGGGCTCCCATAATGCCCTCTCCACAGGGCAGGGGCTGGGGGCTGTGAAGGAAGTATGATAAAAGAGCAGACCCAGACCTTGAGGGCTCTGGGGCAGTCTCTCCAGATCTCTTGGTCCTGGGACCTCAGGATTGGGGTGGGGTCCCCAACACTGAAAACTGCATCCCGGTACTGCAGTGGGGAGCCCATGGTCAATGGCAAGTGGGCCCCTGCCCAGAAGTTCCCTAGAGAACTGTCTGTAAGTGAACCTGGGAGGACTCTCAATGGGCAGTAATGGGGAAGTCCATGTGTGAATCTACCTGACTGCAGGAGGTAGGGGGTTTGGGGATGGTGGGTCCCTAAGACTTAGTTGATGATCAGTGATGTCCCCATGAATTGATCACTGTCTAGTGGGGCACTGTGGTCTCTAAAGAGAAGGGAGATCACCTCAGGTGGAGGGTACACAAGAGTATCTGGATGTGGACCTCTAAGGGAGGATCCCAGGATGCCCCATGCCATAGGGATGCCAGAGAGCAGGTCACCAAGGGGAACACCCCCAACATGGGTGAGAGGGCACAGGAGTTACAGAAAGACAGACATCCACAGTCCTTAGAACTGGTGTTTATCGAGATGATACTCCTTCACTTTTGCAGGTGTGGGGTGTCCATGGGCTGCCCAGGCCCTCCAACATGGGCCTGCCCCTGCCCTCAGAGGGCAGCTCTTTGGCTGTGACAATCCCTAGGCCCAGTCTGTGCCTTTGCATTGTGCTCCCCACTAGCTCAGTCTTCTGGGGCCTATGGCCCCACCGGGTGGCATCAGGGCTCCTGGCTTCGGGGTGAAGTGGAGCCGTCGGCCTCCTGCCCCCCAGCAGGGGCTGAGGTGCCTGCACTGCGCAACTCCCGGGCCAGCTTCTCAGCTAGTTTGCGGAAGGGTGGCCGGCGGGCAGGCTCTGCTTCCCAGCAGCTGCCCATGAGGGCATGGACAGGACCTGGACAGCCCTCAGGAGGCTCCATGCGATACCCCTTCTCTACAGCCTCGGACACCTCCTTCAGTGACTGTGGACAGAGGGCATGCCAGAATTGGGTGAGGAGACAGGGCCACAGTCCCTAGACCCACAGAGGCCTACCATCTCCCCTGGCCTCACTCACCATCTTGGGATATGGAGCCCGTCCATATGAGAAGACTTCCCATAGTAGCACCCCAAAACTCCAGACATCTGACTTGCTGGTAAACTTCTGTGGGGTCCAAGATCAAAGTGAAGGGGGGCCCCCTCAGAGTTTCTGCTTCAGCCACTGCTTCCTCCAGGAAGACCTCCTGGGTTGATCCTTGCTCTCCGGTCTCCACCCAATAGACTCCTCTTCCCAGACCCCCACAGCCTAGTCCAGCTCAGCCTCCCAAGCAGGGAGAGGCCTGGCTAGTCTCAGTGTTGAGCCCAAGCCTATTCCATGGATGGGGAAATTGAGGCCTGGAGAGGGGCTACAACAAATAATTATGGGCCAAGTGTTTACTGGGGAGGCACAGTCATTTTCCTTGCAGATTCTGAGAGGCGAAGGAACATGCCCAGGGTCACAAAGCAGAACTGGGGTGCCAAGCTTGCTCCGTCAGATTCCCCACTTCCTAAGCCCCAGGAGTGGGCAGAGGGGGGCTCACCCCATGTTTGAGAGCCTCAGGTGCTGTCCACTTGACCGGCAGCCGGCTTGAGTCTAGCCCCTTCTGCTCAGCCTTAGCCAGGCCGAAGTCGCTAACCTTGGCCACCAGGTCCTCGGAGACAAGGATGTTGCGGGCAGCCAGGTCTCGGTGTACCAGCTTTTTGCCTTCTAGGTACTCCATGCCCTCTGCCACGTGCCTGGGGGTTGTGGATTGTGGAACAGGCTCCTCTCTGCTGTGACTCACTTTCCCTCCCCTCACCCTTGCCCCCAAGCCCCACTCACAGAGAAAACTGCAGGAGCTGGGCAGTGTTCACAAGGGCCCGGCCTCGGGTGCGCAGGAAGTTCACTAGGTTGCCCTGTTGGGGAGTGGGAGACAGCAGGGTGAGGGTGCTTGAAGCTGCTTGGCTGCACCCCCAGCCACCCACCCCTTTCCCTAGGCCTGCCCCACCTTGCTGACGTGCTCCATGACGATGTACAGCCCCTGGTTCAGAATCACACCCAGGAGTCGCACTAGGTTCTTGTGCTGCATCTTCCTGGGGGATGGGTGGGGGTGTTGAGGGTGGGGCCGTGACCCCTGACCCCAGGGCCCCCCACCCCCACCCCAGGAACTCACGTCATGACAGCTGTCTCATCCAGGAAGGCCTGGGCTGTCACATCACACTTGATGTTCTTTACAGCCACCTTCTGCCCCAGGTACTCACCCTGCAGGACAGCTAGGGCATGGGGTGGGGGTGGGGATCAGGACCTCCAACAGAAATGGGGACAGACAGATGGACAAATAGACCCACCCACACTTGCACAGCTGCAGGTCCCCAGACCTCAATAAAACCTCCATCAGTGCAAGTTCCAGACCTCAGATCAAAGAGACTCCACAACACCAGTACCATCTATTTTGGCAAGGCCCTCGAGCTCGAAATGTTTGTTACATTTTTAAATGGTTAAAAAAAAAAGAATACTAAGGGTTCCAAAGTTTGTCATATACACATACAGAGGTAAAATGGAAAACTATAGCTAAATGTACCTTTATTTACAAAATATTCTTTTTTTTTTTTTTTTTGAGACAGAGCCTCAAGCTGTTCCCCTGGGTAGAGTGCCATGGCATAGCTCACAGCAACCTCCAACTCCTGGGCTCAAGCGAGTCTCCTGCCTCTGCCTCCCAAGTTGCTGGGACCACAGGCACCCTCCACAACGCCTGGCTATTTTTTTTCAGTTGCAGCCATCATTGTTGTTTGGCGGGCTGGGCTGGATTCGAACCTGCCACCTTAGGTGTATGTGTCTGGCGCCTTAGCCACTTGAGCCACAGGCACCGAGCCTATTTACAAAATATTCATTACAAAATATTTGATAATGGTTGTTATATAAATATACTTAAAATATGTAATATAAAATATAGTACGAGTTGGTTAATTTTTCCTGTTTATGGAGACCTTTGGGACATCCTGCATTTCATGACACATGAATGTTGTACAGAATTCAAATTTCTGTGCCACAGTTTCCATGGCCACACGCATTTGTTTACATATTGTCTGTGGCTGCTTCGATGCAGCAATGGCAGGGTTGAGTGGTGGTGACAGGGACTATCTGGTCCACAGAATCAAAAATATTCAAAATCTGGCCTTTTACAGAGTCAGTTGACCCCTGACCTCAGCCCTGGAGCCTTCCAGAATAATTTCAGGGAATGACATTCCAAGCACAGGGTCCACCAACAATACAAGAGCCTGGAAATGTAAAGGAATCACTAACATGTTATAGATGCCTGCTTGGGTCAACTTTCTGCTCACCACAGCTGCGGTTACCCTCCATTACCCATTACAGAGGGAGAAGCTGAGGCTCAGGGAGAGGAGATGCTTATCCTTAGTCACACAGCTAGCAGGTGGTGAAGTATGGATCTGAATTCAGCTCTAACTTCAAAGCCTCAGTAGATAGCCCCCTTTCTTCAGCCTACCCCCCAATCCCTCTCTCACCTCCAAATTCGCCCTCTCCAATCTGTGCTCCCAGCGTCAAATGCTGCAGGTTCAGTAACCAGCCAGCTGCGGAATGAAGACCTGGTTAGAGGGGTGATGGGCTCTCCCAACCCCTTCTATCAGGGACTCCACCTGGTGAGAGACCAGGTGATGTCCCCCACAGAGCCACACAATGTGGATACACACATTTGAGTAGCTGTGGTTCCCAGCAATGCCTCTAGGGCTTATCTGAGATACCCAACTCCTGGTACCAATTATTGTTGTTGCTGACCTGAGCAACAAGGAACTTAGAGGAGGGATAATGGTTGGGAATGGCTAAAGCTGGGGTCCTGGCTCAGACCCTTAGGCCTCAGGCTTGCCTTCTCGGAACTCCCCAGGGGACAGTACCAGGAAATCCTTCTGGTCTCAGGGACAGGCCTTTCTGGGACCTTTTCTCTTCTGCAACTTGGAGACTTTATGTTTTTCCAAATGCTCATGGGCACTTCCCTTTACAGTCCTTTA
Organism: Galago senegalensis; assembly: GCA_963575145.1. Lineage (NCBI taxonomy): Eukaryota > Metazoa > Chordata > Mammalia > Primates > Galagidae > Galago > Galago senegalensis. Next base: position 15,985 of record CAUYTI010115479.1, read on the forward strand.
GCTCTGACCACCAAGGAATATACACAGGACAAAAAATACAACAGACATGGAGACCACTAAAGGTTCCAGAATCTTCCAGGGCTCTGCCTACGCTCATCTCTTTTCTCAAGCATTTCTTTGTTCTCCCCTCCACTTCCTTCTAGTTCAGTGGTTCTGAACTTTCCTAATGCCTCGACCATTTAATACAGTTCCCATAGGTCGTGACCCACAGGTTCAGAACCACTGTTCTAGTTGGTTCTACAGACCTCCTCCTCTTTCTCTCTAAGCCCCTCCTCCAATGCTCAAGCTCTTAAGGTATGATTAGTCAGGGTCACACTAGTCTCCACTTAAGATGCCTTTCCTGAGAGGTCCAGGTTTCCCTGGGAGAGACATGCTTCCAAAGAGACTGATACAATAATAAGGCGCAAAGACTATAGGGGTGGCTGTGGGTTGGTGGGTGAATAGTGGGGCAGGCATTTGCATTGGCCTTAAATACTGAGGATTTCACTACTCAAGGGCTGGGAAAGCTTTTGAGGTGAAGGAAACAGAATGCACAATGGCACAAAGGCATGAAAGAAACCAGGATTGACACAATTGCACTGGGAGGGGGTGGGTGTGGAAGGGCTTTGGAGATGAGCCTGAAAAGGTGGCTCAGGCCATGGAGGCAGGTTCCAGAAGGTAGCAGAGCCACGGGGCCTCCCTCCCAGAAGGGAATGCCAGAGGATGGAAGGGTCCATATTTGGGCCTAGGTTTGGGGTAGGAGGGCTCAGCTGACATTGCAGATGGTGAAGACATGGGAGAAACAGTAGTTATGAGGATCTATTTAATTGGGGGGACTAATTCACGTTTGGGGGTGCCCCCTGGCTGCCCAGGCTGAGCTAACAGGGTACAGAGGGGTCTGTCCTGCTGGGGACTGGGCCCTACCCTTGGCCAGCTCCTCCTCTGCCGACCTGGTGCCCTGCTTCCTTTTTGGTTTCATGAGCTTGGTGCAGATGGCCCCCTTGTCCTTGCTGTAATGCTGCAGCAGGACAGAGGCAGCTGTGAGCACAGCCCCGCATACGGGAAACCGGAGCACCCTGTCCCCTTCCCGAGTGGTCTCTGGGTGGGGTGGGCAGGAGCTAGGGAAGAGGAGAGGGGCTTGGTTCCCAGCAAGGTGCCACAATGCCATTTCCATGGGAATGGGGAAGGAGGCAGGCTAGGAGGAAAAGGGAGGCTCCTGTCAGTGGGGATATCCTCTGAATTGATGTCAATGTGGAGGTTCCTGGGGGCCCCTAGGGGAGTCACCCAGGTCACCTGTGGGATAGGAGGTCCACAGGGTTCGGTTCCTCTATCTCTGCATTAGGGAGGCTCCTACTCTGGGGGTCCCTGTGTCTGCCCTTCTGCCAAAAATGGGATGGGGGCCTGGGGGACCCAGGGAATCACCCCTCCATCTCCTTGAGTCTCTGGGACCAGCCAGCTGCAGGGCCAGTAGGGGTGTGGCTTTGAGGCCATAGCAGCACCTCAACCATGTCCATCAGGTTGCAGAAGCAGACGACCTCATCAATGGTAAGGTGGCCGTCACGGTGCAGCACGCGGTAGTGAATAACATCGCGGCCGAAGCTCACACACAGCACATAGTCACCGGGGTGCCGAGCAGACTCGCGCACCAGGAACAACCCGTCTTCAGGCGGCTGCAGTTGCTGCACGGCCTCCTGGCCTGAGATCTTGCCATGGAACCACCTGCGACCGCAGGAGGGCTGGGTAGGGCAGCGCTGGCTGGCGCCCCCGACCCCACCACTCTCCACCCCCATTCTCAGGTCCGCACCACCCACTCACGGCATGAGGCTGAGTTTGGGGTCTGCAGAGAGGGCCTCGCGCTCCCTCAGCGCGCTGGCCGCCAGCAGCCCCTCCTGCCCGCTGGCGTGGTGCTTGGCGCGGTACCAGCTCTTGCTCTGCTGGGGAGCAGCCAGGGGTCGGTGGGGCGTCCGGGAAGCCCCCAACCCAGAGCACATGCACCCGCCGGCCACTGCTCACCTCACAGGCCTCCAGGATGGTGACCACATCGCCCTTGTGGAAGGCCAGCTCCCCTGGCTTGGGGCGGGTGTGCTCACACTTGGTGATGCATTGGGTGCCCGGGGCCCAGCGCCTCTGGGGTGGGATAGGGTGGAGGGGACATTAGGGAGGAGAGAGAGGACAGGAGGGAGAAAGAGGAATTGGGAAGGAGACAGCACACCACAGAGAGACAGGGACAGAGAAAACAGGGCAAAGGAGAAAAAGAGAGAGGAGGAGAGAGGTCAAGAAATATTAGTCACACATGGAGAGGCCCAGACTGGAGGTGAGGAAGTCAAGGTGGCCTAGAGCACTGGGAAGAGAGTAGCGCCCCCCAGGAAGGAATTGCGGCTGTGCACAGAGTTGAGCAAGGTGGAAGACAGAGGTAATCAGGCTGGGGTTACTCACCGTTGGCATCCTGGCAGAGATAGGAGAGGGGTGCCAGGCTCAGAGGAAGCGCGGGCTCACCTGGGGAGGGGGCACAGTCAAGCCCCAGGGCCCAGATACAATCTGGGCTGGGTATCCCAGGGTCCAGTTCCTGCCACTTTCCAGCATAGGCCAGGTGAGGGTGACAGTTGGAGGTAGAGAGAGCCCCCTCTAAAGATATCCCCTAGGCAGGGACCCAGACACTGGCCCCCTAGCCCCCTTTGGGGAGGTGATCTTTACACAGGGAAGCTCCTTAGCAGACTCATAGCTCTGACATGCCAGTGAGGAAACCATGGAGCCTCTCCCTGCCATTGTCCCCAAAGGGAAGCTGAGGTACAAGAAAGGCACATAGCAAGTGGCTACAGTCTGGGGCAAGGGGAATGGCCTAGCTCAGGAGTCAGCCACACAGTAAGTGGGGAACTAGCTGCCTGTTAATCCAGCCTGGTTCTTCCTCTTTTCTGGTAAGTGGGCAGGGGCAGAGCAAGAAATGGGGGATGAGTCAAGGTCATTCCCAAGAATGACCTGGGGGTGGAGGGGGAGCAGAGGGGGGAGAAATGCAGCCCTACTGCCTTTCTTTGAGAGGCCCCCAGTTAAGCCTCTGTGATGCTCCCCCAACCCAGGACAAACAAGGTCTTTCATTGCTTCTGGGTGGGGGACCCTCTTTGCCTCCATCTCCCCCACCAGGGTGGCTGGGCAATGGGGGTAAGGGAAAAGGTGAGGCTCAGTTTCTCCACTGTGTGTCTCCCATAAATCTTCCAGCCCCACGTGCACTCACACACATACCAATCCATATACACAAGAGCACACAGAAACGCTTAGGTAGCCACAGGGCACAGGGGTATATGCAAGCAAAGGAATATGCCCACCTAGAGACAAGTGTGCACAACTCCATGCGTGGGTACACACGCACAGACGCTGAACACCAGGGAACGCGTTCACCTGTCCCCTGCTCCCAAAACACACACACACACACACACACACACACACACACACACACGCGCGCGCGCGCACACACACTTGAACACCTGGGTGCCAGCTGCGGGGCCACCCAGGCACTCAGAGCTGTACGCAGGGCCGCGCACAGGCATCTCGGTCACACGCGTCCAGCCCTCCACGTGGACGCGCAGATACACACACCCGGGGCTCGTAGCCGCGCACACTTACACCCAAGAAAATACACCCCAGCCCCATCCTTTCCTGATCCGATCCCCTCTGACTACCCTCCGCCCCAGACGCGCACCCGCTGCGCCAGGACGCGCAGTCTCGCGCGCACCGGCCCCTCCTGCGCACGTCCCAGGCCCCCAGAGCCCTCTGGGTTCAGTACGCCCGGCCTCGGGGAGTCTCCCCTCCCATCCCCTGCTGACGCGCTCACCTGCTCAGGGGGCGCCCCCAGGCCGCGCCCCGCGCCCGCCCCCAGGAGGGCCCCAGTGACCAGGCTGCGCACCTTGAGGCGGTCCTGGCTGCACAACTTGGAGCAAGTTGCTCCGTTTCCTCATTTTGGGGGCGAAGGATGGTGGGGGAGTTGGGGGAAGCGGGAGGCGCCACGGCCTAGGAGGCCCCTGCGGGTCCTAGCGCCGGCCGCACTGCGGTCTGCTCCGCGCGCCGCCGCTGCCGCGGGCCCCTCCCCGCCCCGCCCCCGCGGCCCCCCAAGCTCCCCCCGCCTCGCGCCTCCAGCGTAGCCGGGAGGGGTCCTAGGGCGCACGTGGGCTGAACACCCGACCTGGTCTGGCTCTGTGGGGATGCACCCCCCCCCCACATTCACCCTGAGAAAAGTGGTTCTTAGAGAGGGGAGCAGGTGCCGCAAGTGGGCAGCGGAAGGGTATGGTCGGGTGTGGGAGACTGAGCTGAGGGTCGGGGGAGGTAGGCAAGCCTCAAAGCCAGAAGACCCAGAAGGTTCTTTTCCAACCCTACAGTTTGACTCTTTCAGTTGCACTCCTTTTATCACCCACCACCACAGAGGACTATTGGTGCCTGGCACAAAAAAAGCTCTCAAAAATGTCATTTGCTATCATTACCACTATCACCATCATCAATATAAGAGAAAATTGGGGTAACAGGAAAGTCATCTGGAACTGGGAACTTTATGGTAAAGCAGTTCTCCTTGGAAGGTAACAGGTGTGCCTGGTCTGGAGGGGTGTTGCCAACTCAGCTCTGCCCAGAGGCAGGGGAGGCTCCTCTTCCAGCCTAGGTTTCAAACCATAGGGTAGGTTGGGGTGCCACTAGTTTCCACCTGACAACTTGGAGCAAGTTGCTCTGTTTCCTCATTTTGAAGCCGAAAGATGATCGGGAAGTGGGGGGAAGCGGGAGGCGCCACAGCCTAGGAGGTCCCCTCGAAATGAGTTTGATCTCATTCGGTGGACACAGCCCTGAGCCCAGCCCCCAGCTAGGACCATCAACCAATGACAGCGCCTTATAATTGCTCACAGATTAGTCCTCTAGGACACAGATGAAGCTCCTCTTAGGAGGTCAGTGACCAGATGCCCAATGACCAGTGCCCATATCTAATCTTCTGTTACTCCAAAAGACTAAGTGTCTGTGACTCTGAGGGATCATGTGAGTTTTCTGGGAATGAAGGTCTAGTTATGAGAGAATTACAGAACACTCATGTTATGGACTATTATGCAGCAAAGACCAGGAAACTATATTATTATTATCCTTATTATTATTATACATTCCCAGCACATTATTGGATCTGGTTGTATGGTAGTCCAGAGTGTGCCTCCTTCTCAAAGGCTGAGGGCTTTGCAGCCATCATCGTTCTGTCAGGGTCACCAGGGGCACATTGTAAATGGCAAAGCACTATCACTTAGCTGAAATAGAACTGTCAAGTCAAAATACCTGTAGTGGAAACCCAACAACATCATTCAATTCTCACCAGAGGCTGCTACCAGTCACAAGCCTAGGCCAAGGGCTGACTTCTCTTTGCTCAACAGGGACATGAGTCTGTGTTGGGTGTTGGTGACTCTCTAGCATCCTGCGGAGACTTTGTTCTTTTTTTTTTTTTTTTTTTTTTGAGACAGAACCTCAAGTTGTCCCCCTGGGTAGAGTGATCTGACATCATAGCTAACAGAAACCTCCAACTCCTGGGCTCAAGTGAGTCTCTTGCCTCAGCCTCCTAAGTAGCTGGGACCACACCTGGCTATTTTTTTTTTTTTTGGTTGCAGTTGTCATTGTTTGGTGGGCCGGGCTGGATTTGAACCGGCCACCTTAGGTGTATGTGTCTGGCACCTTAGCTACTTGAGCTACAGGCACCAAGCCGGAGACTTTGTTCTTGATGCACCCAGAGAGGTGGGAAGAGATAGAGAGGGATCAGTTTTCTCTCTCTGCAAATCAATGTTATTTAGGGTCAGTCCTCCTGTAGGGCTTCTTGTCTCACCCCCTGGGAGGCCCTATCCCAGAAAGGCTAAGGGTGGTGAGCCAGGAGATGACTTAAGGAGTCTGCATCAGGTTCCCAAAGGTCTGAGGGCTGGCCTAGGGTGCAGGCAGCTCTCTCTTGTAGGATGTGGGCATAGCCACTGATCTGTGCCTGACTCTAGGGGAGTAGATATGAGCCCATGGTTTATTTGGATCAGAGTCACAGGATGGGTAGCTCCAGAGGGAATGAGCCCCCAATTCCTGAAGGCATCCAGGAATTGGCCACTTTGAATCACAAAGAGGCCATGGCTCTTCTGGTCCCCAGAAATGGCAGCACCAGTTTCTCCTGCCTTCTGCCAAGGAGCTAGGGGACTCACCCCCACTTCCACCAGTCTGAATGGGCAGCTGCACTATCGGACTGGATTCTTCATCTTCCATACCTCATTCTTCATGCTATCCTGTCAACTTGCCCTGTCGACTTGATTTCAAAAATTCTCTGATCCCCAGGCCACTCTCTGGTTCAGGCTGGTGACTCTGCAGTCTCTTCCCTGGCCTCCTAGCTGCTACTTTCTAATTTACAGCCAAGAAATGGAAATGTGACTGTGGCCCTCTCTCACTCTAAATCCTTCCATGGCTTCCTGCTGCCCACAGGACAGAGCCTAAAATGTTCAGCTTGGCATCTTGAGCTCTTCATCTTCAATCTCCAGTTGATCTCCCATGTCTCCTTTCCTTCTACTCTCACCAAACACCTAACACTCCAGCAATTCTGAACTGTAGGAGTTCCCATGCCTTTCAATAGCTGTTCCATCTGCCTGGAATGCCTTTTCCCCCTCATCTAGCTGGCATCTCCAAACCTCCCCCCTCCCCCCAGTGTGAAACTCATGTAGTACCATGTTTGTAAAGCCTTTCCCAAGGACATTTCCAACCTTCTCAGAGTGTGGTTTCCCTGGAAGAACCCCTCGCTGGAGGCACCAGCTCTCTCTTCTTATTGTAGGATGGGGGCATGGACTTGGCCATATCTCCTTGGCCTTGCTGACTGAGCCTATTGTTCTGCCTAAGAAGACGGCCAGTCTGGAGGAAGATTCCAAGGGAAGAACTAGCTTTCCTTGGAACCAACTATGCCTGGAGTTCATACAACACCCAATTTTGGAAGCCAGTCTTTGTGATTCCTTTAGGAGGGGGATCCTGCTACTTACAAACAAAGGGATTTCTAATACTCAAACAATGGTACCAGATATGGGATGTTGAAATTAATAGACTGTACTGTAGAATTAGTGAGTTGAATTAGATTACCCTAACCCTAGTTAGAAAGAGAGATGTCTCAGGCTTCCCCTTCCACGAGTAGATAAATTTGCGTTCCATTCAGAGTCACATGGCATTGGGCTCCTGATACTTGCAATTGACAAGCTTGATAGACATACTGATCTCAAACTTCTAGAGATCACTTGGGTCAGTCTCATTTTATTTTATTTATTTATTTTGAGACAGAGCTTCAAGCTATCCCCCTGGGTAGAGTGCTGTGGCATCAAAGCTCACAGCAACCTCCAACTTCTGGGCTTAAGCGAGTCTCCTGCCTCAGCCTCCCAAGTAGCTGGGACCACAGGCACCCGCCACAACACCTGGCCATTTTTTTTTTTTTTGCAACCATCATTGTGGTTTGGCGGCCTGGGCTGGATTCGAACCCGCCACCTTAGGTGTATGTGGCTGGTGCCTTAGCCACTTGAGCCACAGGCACTGAGCCACCAGTCTCATTTATAGAAGTGGAATAGTTGTGACTTAAAGAGGCAAGGCTACTTGCCTGTGGACTCCCCCAATGGGATTGCAAATTTCTTATTCTCTTTACAAATACTGTTGAACAGGCTCGGCACCTATGGCTCAACTGGCTAAGGCACCAGCCACGTACACCTAGGGTGGCAGGTTCGAATCCCCAGCCCGGACCCGCCAAACAGCAATGACGGCTGCAACCAAAAAATAGCCGGGCGTTGTGGCGGGCGCCTGTGGTCCCAGCTACTTGGGAGGCAGAGGCGGGAGACTCGCTTGAGCTCAGGAGTTGGAGGTTGCTGTGAGCTGTGATGCCACAGCACTCTATCCAGGGGGACAGCTTGAGGCTCTGTCTCAAAAAAAAAAAAAACAACAAATACTGTTGAACATCATAGGAGACAATGAACATAGTAGGCAAAGAGTTACATGTCACAGTCACATTAGTTAGAGTTAGAATCAACAGCATGGGGGTGGTGCCTGTGGCTCAGTGGGTAGGACCCCAGCCCCATACACCGAGGGTGGTGGTTAGAACCCGGCCCTGGCCAAACTGCAACAAAAAATAGCTGGGCATTGTGGTAGGTGCCTGTAGTCCCAGCTCCTCAGGAGGCTGAGGCAAGAGAATCACCTAAGCCCAGGAGTTGGAGCTTGCTGTGAGTTATGATGCCAGGACATTCTACTGAAGGCAATAAAGTGAGACTCTGTCTCTTAAAAAAGAAAAAAAAAAGAATCAACTGCATGGGATGGAAAATACCAAATAACTTGAATTAGATAGAAATGAACCATGACTGGGGGAGATAATCCTGGGATATGTCAGGGACCCAGGCTCTTGCCACATTGTTGATCTGCCTTTCTCAGCACATCAATTTCCAGCTGTTGCTATAAGATGGCTCCTTAAGCTCCATCCATTCCATCTGCATTCCAGCCAACAGGAGGCAGGAAGGGGCAGAGATGGGCACACCTCTTTCCTTTAAGGACTCTTCCTGGAAGATGCACATGATACTGTTGCTTCATCCCATTAAGTAGAATTTAGCCATGTGATGATACCAGGAGCTGGGGAAGTTGGGAAATGTAGTCTTTACACCAGAAGAGGAGAGGCAGGAATACCAGCCTCCTCTTTCTCAAAGGTACTAGGCATGCTCCTGCCTGAGGGGTCTTGGACAGTTCATCCCCTGATGTGAATTCAGCGCTTGGCTGGCACATAGTGGGTGCTCCTAAACATTATTAAACCAGTGAATACTGGGTTGGTGGTGGTAACAGGAGGTGCCTGTCCCCCATGAAATGAGCACTCTTATTGTACCCATTTCAAAGGTGGGAAAGCCAAGGCTCAGAGGGGAATTAGGACACAGGAAGTGGTAGGGCTGGGCTCCCCAGGTGTGTCCAATTCCAGGGCCCACAGGCCAGCAGAATGGCAACGTATCACGTGTGTGGAAAGACAGAGGGAGAAAGCACTGGTGGCTGAGTCATCTGAATCTGGAGGACTGGCTAGAAGAATGGGTTGAGGGGGTACAGCTGCAGCTGGACACAGGGACACCTAAGCCACCGGGGTCCTTTTTTTCGGCCGGGGCTGGGTTTGAACTTGCCACCTCTGGCATATGGGGCCAGCGCCCTACCCTTTTGAGCCACAGGCGCCGCCCCCCAGCATTGTCCTGAGGAAGCTGTTGTTTGCCCAGTTGGTCCTGAGCTCTGCTAGAGCCTAAGGTCAGTTCAGACCACCCCAATTAGCATACCTTTAAATTTCAACTCCAGGGGGCTCAGGGATTTTCAGGGAAAGAAAGCTGGCTCTTTAGAGGAAAAGTACTACTGTCACTAGCTTTGCAACCAGAGCTGCTGTCTGCTAGGCCACTCTTAATTCATTGAACTATGCCTCTTGGGGAAACCTGCTTTGGGTGCTTTTGATAGGGAACACTTGCCTTGTCTTTCTCATACTAACGATGAACTGGGCATGTCATTTTTCCAGCCATGCTTGCAGGTTTGATTTGTGGAAAGTGGATCTGTGTCACTTCTGGCCTGAAAACCTTCCCTTGGCTCCTGTTGTGCTTAGGACAGAACTTGAGTTCACCTCCATAACCGACCCACTCTATGGTCTGGTTGCTGTTCCTTCACTGCTCTTGGGCCCTTCCTCATCCTCTGGTTCACTCAGCTTCTGGCTCACTGGCCTTTTGCCAATTCCTCAAAAGCTGCAGGTGAAGCCTGGCCTGAGGGCCTTTGCACATTCTATTCCTACCTTCTTTCTGCCACTACATCCTTCCCAGCCCTCCTGGAGGCTGACTACCTTTCAGAATCTTTGACTTCACCGAGAGACACACAAAAGGCCCTCACAGAACAAATGAACACAGAGACATATGAAAGGGTGAAGACTGAGAAAGACACCAGGTGACACATATCACACTGGGAGGCAAGATGTGTCTGTTGAGAGAAGTCTCTAAGTCCTTCCTTGAGGATCATTCTTGATCCTCTTGAGACCTCAAACTCAGGGCTCAGCAGACTTTCTCTGCAAAGGGACTGATGGTCTCTGCTGTGACTATGCAGCTCTACCACTGTGGTGCCAAAGCCATGGTAGAATATGAAAACTAATGGGTGTGGCTTCATCCCAGTAAAACTTTACTTATGGGCACTGAAATTTGAATTTTGCATATTTTTCACATGTCATGTAATATTATGATGCTTTCAATTTTCACCCCAACTATTTACAAATGTAACAAAACCCCAGTTTTAGTTGGATGGTGCTATACAAATATAAGACAGAAGGTTAGACACAGCCCTTGGGCTGTCATTTGCTGACCCTTGCTTTCTCATAGTCTTTATTTTCTTGTAAGTAGGTGGATTTCTCAATCTGCTAAATTAAATGTGTCTGTATTCATGGCATGCAGCAAGCTCTCAATAAGTGCTTAAAAAATTAAATCCAAAATATATAAACAAAGCTTCCCAAGTCAGCAATGATATCCTCATGGATCTTCTCATGGAAATGAATAGTAACCAATATTTATAGGGTGTTTTACTGTGGTAAAGACAAAACAATATATGTCCTACTCCCCTGGGGCATCTGTTGCTATTTCCATTGGCTGTTTCTCTGGGATTTACCTGCATTTTTCCAAATAATGTGTTTTATATATCTCTTGATTTATTGGGTCGATGCTATTTACTGATTTCCTTTTTTTTTTTTTTTTTTTTTTTTGAGACAGAGCCTCAAGCTGTCCTGCTGAGTAGAGTGCTGTGGCATTACAAAACACAGCAACCTCCAACACCTGGGCTCAAGCGAGTCTCCTGCCTCCGCCTCCCAAGTAGCTGGGACCACAGGTGCCCGCCACAATGCTATTTTTTTTTTGGTTGCAGCCATCGTTGTTTGGTGGGCCTGGGCTGGATTCAAACCCGCCACCTTAGGTGTATGTGGCTGGCGCCTTAGCCACTTGAGCCACAGGCGCCGAGCCTGATTTCCTATTCTTGAAGGCTGAGATTTAGCTCTCGTAGGCATTCTGCTCCCCCCAATAGTTATATCATGATTATTAGTTAAGTGAAAATTCAGAGGTTATGTTATTATATATAAATACTGTTCACAGTGTAGCAGTGTATTCCAGGAACACTAATTTCCTAAAATGTGCTTTTTGATTTCCCTGAAGTTAATCACTGCCTTGGTTGTATGTGTCTGTAACTCTCCACTGGAGCTAACTTCTCCACTCAGGGGATTCCCAGGATGTAGCCCCTATTTCTTGGGTCTGAGTCTCCTTATTTCTTGGTTTGCTCCCTTGTTATGGGAATGTACATTCTCTAGGGTTTCCAGAGAAAGTATTTTATAGCTGCCCTCTTAGGTAATTAACTGGTGGTTTGGCTGAGGATAGTAATTTTGGGTGGTAGATAATTTCCTTTGCCCTGTGTCTTCCAGTCTACAGTCTTGGGCAGCTAAATGATCTGAAGCTGTCCTGCTTCCTCATCTTTTACTTGTCTCATGATTGCTTTGTTTCCTCTCTCTGAAAGCTCATAGAATCTTCTTATTCCCCACATTTTGTACTTTCACAGTGGTGGGTTTTGTGTGGTTTTCACTGGCTGAACACTTGGTGGGCTCTGTCTCATGTTCTTTTCCTAGCAAACCTTCTTGAATGATATCATTGGTGATTTCTTCCACTCTAGTCTCTCTGTTCTCTTTGTGGAAAACTTCTTTGTTATATGTTGGCCACCTTGGATTGATTTTTCTCATTCTCTTGGCTATTTTCCTTTTTGTCTTTTCATCCTACTTTTTGGGAAATTTCCTTTACTTTGTCTTCGGACCTGTCTATTGTCATTTTAAACTTGACTATCAGATTTAAATGTCCAAGGGCTCTTTCTGATTCTTTGATTGTCTTTCTCTACTTTTTTCTTTACCTCTAAATTTTATTTTATCTTATTTTATTTTTGAGAGTCTCACTCTGTTGCCTGGGCTGGAGTGCCAAGGCATCAGCTTAGCTCACAGCAACTTTAAACTCCTAGGCTTATGTGATTTCCCCTGCCTTAGCCTCTTAAGTAGCTGGAACTACAGGTTCCCACCACAAGGCCCAGCTAATTTTTCTATTTTTGGTAGAGACATGGTCTTGCTCTTACTCAAGCTGGTCTCAAACTTCTGAGCTTGAGGGATCCTCCCACCTCAGCCTCTCAGACTACTAGGATAGGCATGAGCCAGATTGTTCCTCTTTAAATCGAAAATGTATACTTGTTTCTTAACTACTATACTTTCTGTTATCTCTGAGGATAATATACATATGAGGCTCCCCCCCCCCATATCTGGTGTTTGAATCAGGAACATAAGGATTTTTCTGGAACTACTTTCTTCTGCTCTTTTTGTCTCTCTCCATCAAGCTACTTTTATTTTCTCTTTCTGAGTTTTGGCCTTTCTTGTCTTGCATTTTGGAGGGAAGGCATCCGAGTTACCATTGTGTGGGTAACTTTCATCTAAACAGCCCGTTTTCACAACCCCTCACTTTAGCCCTCCATAGTTCCTGGTTCCCTAAGCCTGAATCTTTCTGTGAAGCAAGAGTTTATTTTATTTAATTATTTGTTTATTTGTTTTATAGAGATAGGGTCTTATTCTGTCACCCAGGCAGGAGTTAAGTGTTGTCATCATAGTTTACCATAGCCTCAAACCAGTGAACTCAAATAATCCTTCTGCCTCAGCATCCCAAAGCACTGGGATTACAGCTGTGAGTCACTGTTGCATTATAATTTATAATTTGAAAATAGTCTAAATGTCCAACAATAAGAGAATTACACTGTATTCATTTGATGGAATATTATGCAGCTATTCAAAATTATATATCTCTTTACAATAGCCAAAAGGTGGAAATAACCCAGATGTTCACCAATGTGGTCCATCCACACACTAGAATATCACTCAGCCATGACAAGGAAAGAGGCTCTGACACAGGCTACAATGTGGGTGGACCTTGAGGACATCGTGCTCAGTGAGAGAAGCAGACACAGAAGGACACACAGTGTGAGATTCCATTTATATGAAATGTCCAGAACAGGCAGATCCACAGAGATGGGAAGTGGATTAATGGTTGCCAGGAGCTGGGGGAAGGGGTGGGGAGAGACTGCTGATGGGGATGGGGTTGCTTTTTGGGGTGATGGGTTCTGGAGCTAGATAATGGTGATGGTTGCACAATATTGTGAATTCACTAAATGCCACTGAGTTGTACACTTTGAATTAGATGAAGTGGTAAATTTTACCACAATTTAAAAAGATGTGTCTGGTAAGTTCATCAAAAGAACTGAATTAGGGCGGCGCCTGTGGCTCAGTGGGTAGAGCTCCAGGCCCCATAGACCGAGGGTGGCGGGTTCAAACCCGGCCCTGGCCAAACTGCAACAAAAAAATAGCTGGGTGTTGTAGCGGGGGCCTGTAGTCCCAGCTACTCGGGAGGCTGAGGCAAGAGAATTACCTAAGCCCAGGAGTTGGGGGTTGCTGTGAGCTGTGATGCCACAGTACTCTACCAAGGGTGATAAAGTGAGATTCTGTCTCTACAAAAAAAAAGAACTGAATTAAATGAAGCATAAATATAAAGCACATGGTAATCAGGTAATAAACCAATGTTGTTACAATGTCAAGTGAGCCGACCTCAGAATGCTTGCTGTAAGTATCCCATCCCAAACCAACAGTGCATTAAAAAAAGCCAAGGATAGGCTGGCCACAGTGGCTCACATCTGTAATCTTAGCAGTCTGGGAGGCTGAGGCACAAGGATTGCTTAAGCCCATGAGTTTGAGGCTGCAGTGAGTTGTGATGCCACTGTGATGTGTGGTGACAGAGTAAGACTCTTGTCTCCAAGAAATCTAAAATAAAATTTGAAAAGAAACTGAAGGGAAATAGAATGTTCATAGCAGTTCATTGTTTTGTTTACCTTTTTTCATTTTTCTAAATTTTTAACGTTTTTAGTAATAGGAAAAAGCCAATACATTAGGAGAAAATTTTATTATGGAAAAATACACATAACATAAAATTTGCCACCTTGGGCGGCGCCCGTGGCTCAGTGAGTAGGGTGCCGATCCCATATAGCGAAGGTGGCAGGTTCAAACCCGGTCCCGGCCAAACTGCAACAAAAAATAGCCAGGCGTTATGGCAGGTGCCTGTAGTCCCAGCTACTTGGGAGGCTGAGGCAGGAGAATCTCCTAAGCCCAGGAGTTGGAGGTTGCTGTGAGCTGTGACTCCATAGCACTCTATCAAGGGCAATAAAATGAGACTCTGTCTCTTAAAAAAAAATTTGCCATCTTAATCATGTTTAAGTGCACACTTTAGTGGCATCAAGCACACTCACATAGCTGTGCAACCATCATCACCTTGCATCTTCAGAAATTTTTCATCTTCCCAAACTGAAACTCAGTCCCCGTGAAATGCTAAATCCCTACCCTCTCCCCAGCCCCTGGCAGCCACCCTTCCACTTTTTGTCTCTGTGACTCTGATGACTCTAGGGATCTCCTGTGAGTGGAATCACACACTGTGTGTCCTTCTGCATCTGCTTCTCTCCCTGAGCACGATGTCCTCAAGGTCCATCCACGCTGTAACCTGTGTCAGAGCCTCCTTCCTTTTTCAGGGTGAGTGATAGTCCCATGTGTGGATAGACCCTGTAGTGTTTGTCCATTCATCTCTCCACGCACACCTGGGTTGCTTCCACCTTTTGGCTGTTCTGAGTTCTGCTGCTGTGAACGTGGGTGTGCGAGTATCTCTTTCCAGATACATTTTATTTTCAACACCTGGACAGCTATAATCTGGGAACTCGGTTTTCCACCAGGCGCCCTCCCTACCTTTGTGAGGATAGTGCGTCCCCTGCTCATATGCTCACCAGATCCCTGATTCGCTACCTGAAACATCTTCTCAGCCCCAGCAGCTAAACTCGGAGATTGCCAGGGATCAACGTGACTTATTTCAGGCCAGGGACGCAGAGCATTTTCACGGCTATCTTGCCATGTTATCCATGACCTTGCAGATGCGGTTGACAGATCTGCCTTTTCGTTTCTGTCTTCCCCAACCCGCCTGCCAGATTTGGTTCCAGCCCTGCCCACGGGCCTGCATCACTTCCCACACTCACCGGTGTCTCCTAGCAACCCGGCTCACTGCCAGCACCTGCATCCAGGTCCCCACTCTGGTTCTCTGGAGGTGCTTTTCTGCCTCCCCCCCTGCCCCTGCAGTCTGCCTTCTTGGGTCCAGAGTCTTCCTGCCACCTGCTGACCTGCTCTGAGGTCCCCTGTCTGGTGGGATGAGGACTGGGGAGGAAGAACCAGAACTGATTGCTGTTTAGTCCCTTGCTGGGCTGTGTCACCCAAACAGTTCTTCCATCTGGACCATATCTTCTGCTAAACCAACTGCTTAGTTTTTGCTGTTGTGCTGCCTAAACTTTGGTTTTGGTAGTTGCTAGGAGGGCTGACTTAACTCTTTGTCAACAGGGCTGACTTTTACCTGCCTGGTGGCAGAGGTGCCATCTGCCTCTCCCTTCCCTGGGAGCCAGGGATGGGGATGATGATGAGCCATGGGTTGGGGGGCTTCTGAGAAGAGCTGCCCCCCAGGACAGAAGGGAGGAAGCTGGTCTGTGCCAGAGACATTCTCCTGTAACCGCACAGACACAAATGGAGCTCTCTCAGTTGCCAGGGAGAGACTTGAGACTCGTCTTTGGGTGTCAGAATGTGGCTTTAAGTCACAAACCAAGGGGGCAGGGATCAGGGACATGCAAAAACAAACCATCCCTGACACCCCATTGGTATGTGACTGTTTAGCATTGAGTGGAGGATTCTTTAGCTGCAAGTGTCCACCTGGCCTGCTCCAGATACAGGATGCAATGATGCCAGGAAGGTGTATTTCCCACCCGTCAGCAGAGAATTCACGTTCTCAAGGGGAAGACAGAGGACACATCATTTCGATCAGGGACATGTGGTTTAAAGGAAATGAACAGGGCCACCAGGTAGGATAAGGGGGTCAAGGAGGCCTCTCTGAGGGTAGATGGCACCTCCACCACCAGGCCTCACAGAGAGGGAGCCACCCATGCAGGTCAAGGGAAAATCTTCCCAGGCAGCCAGAACAGCACATGTGAAGGCCCCAGAGCATGAGTAAGTTTGGCTTGCCAGAGGATCAGCAGAGCATGGTGACAGATGGGTTTCTGGGGGGCTTTGCTAGGATTCAGGATTTTATCCAAGTGCACTGGGGACCTCTTGAGCATTTAGTAAACAGAGCAGAGGATGGAAAGTATAAAAGTGGAGATGATAGGATTTACTCATGGATTGGCTGTGAGTGCAGAGGGATCCAGGAGGACTCCCTGGAGGTGGTAGCAGTCAACCTGGGCAACTGAATGAATGGCTATGCCACTGCCAAGATATGGGAGGAGGAGAGGGTGTGTGGAGCCTGAAGGTTTAGGCAAAGCTCCCTCAGGAAGGAGCCCAATGGCAGAGAAGTCACCTGCCCCCTGGGGAGGTCTGAGTGGCTGGGTGTCAGACAGTGGATCCTGTTTCTAACAGACACTGCACTGCCAAAGAAGCCCCCTCCCTTGCCACCTGGCTTTCCTCTTTGGCCTGTGCCTGAGAAGGGGGTCCCAACAAGCGTAATCAGTGCTCTAGGACTACAACACGTGCCACCTCCCCCTCCTGATAGGCTGTCCCTACCACCTTTCTGCTCTGCTACCCACCTGTTCCTCCTGGGCTGGAAGCCCCATCACAAACTTGCTCACGGTGACTTGTGTTTTCATCCAAAGCCCTTCTGCTCACCCTCTAAGGCTTGTGTGGAGGGCTTGTGGTTGTGGCAGTGGGAGCTTGCTATGGGAAGAGCCATCTCTCCCAAACTCAGCTTAGCTGTCCCCTCATCTGGGAAGCCCTCAAGAGCCTCTTGCCCACCTTGCTGAGTCTCCTGGGCCACAGAAACTCCTCCAAGCCAAGGCAGAGTGCTGGGCCATGGGGTACATTGACCGGTTTCTTTGTACACACTAAGATCGTGGTGCTGGATGCAGGGATGGCTGAGGGAACCCCTGCCTGAGGGAGCAGCTCTAGCCTCTCTGACCTGTCTTTGCCCACACTCGGGCTACAGAGCCTCTGGGAGAGGGGGACGGGCTCAAAGTTCAGTGTCATATGCATTCTGTGGGAAAGACTGCATAGTCCACACCAGAAAACGAGCACATCTCCTTTATTTCTCTCCCCAATTTCCAGGTCACTCTACAAAGACACCTGGAAGCTAAGCAACACACAGGTTATCTTTCAACACAGAAAAACAGAACCAAGTTAATCAAACGGCCACAGACCATATCTGTTGAAAGGTGGCCTTTCTCACTCAAGGCCAGTGGGCAGCCAGCTAAGGAAACTCCTGGCAAGGGGAGAGGTTTGAATGGGCCAAGGTAGGGGCCAGGCAGGGGGTGCTCCCACATCTCCCAGTCCAGGAGGCCCCCTGTCCCACACCAGTGTCCACAGGATGACTTCCCTCCCTGTTCCCAGGAGGGGGGTCACAGGCTGAGACCTGTGTCAGGGAGGGAAGGAGGCAAGGAGGGTGAAAGGTGGTCACGTCACAGAGTAGCTCTTCTCTATGGAAGGCACTCAGTGGACTGAGGTGTCAAGTGGCCATGGGGGTGTCTCTAGGGTCAGGTTCAGACCACTGGGGACACAGATATTTCCCCTGGGAGGCCCCAGCCTTCATCTTCACCACCTGTTGACAATGTCATTTGACACTCCACATAGGGGATGATCCAAGCTCAGACCTGCCAGGCTCCAGGCTGCAGCACTGGTCTGTTTGAAGCAGGCTGGGTTTGGGGGATCCTAGGCCCAGGCACTCCTTCAGGCTCATCACACACAGGGTGAGTGCAGTGACCAACACAGGCCTGCAGGTCACACACAGTCCCTAGCACCCTACTCTCTCTGGTCTACCCTGTATGGCCTCTTTTGGAACTTGAGGGCCAGTCTTTCTGACATTGGGTCCCATCCAAAGGAAGTGATTAAAAAACCCACATCCTCTGTATGCCACAGGGGGAGTGTAAAGATAGCAGGAAATACTGGGGTTCAGATACTGGTACATGTGGCACCCAACTACCTGCTCACATGGGCGTGGGTGGAGGACAGGGCCCCAGAGAGAGGGGTGCTGCTCCTAGTGCTGGGTGGTGTGACTTCTCTAACAATGTAAGCACAGTGCTTTTAAAAAAGAAACCTACAGAACATTACTCAGAAGGGAAATACCATTGTCCAGTGTTGGTGACAGCAGCTGGCTGGTATGCCCATATGGGGGGTGGCTCACAGAAACCCATCTCCATTCCGCTGGCACTGCTTCTTCTCACCTGTACCTTCCTTGCCTTTCTTGGCCTTCCTTGGCTCCAGGCGCCTCTTCTGGGAGCCAGCCCCAAATAGGTCCACGCCCAGGAATTTGTGGATCTGCCGGAAGGCCAGCAGGCGCAGGGCATACTGTGGACACACACAGTTCATCATGACCCCTGCCTGGCCTTGCTCCCTGAGTGCTGGGGACATAAGGGAACTGGCATCTGTGGCCACCAGGAGATAGCCAGGCCTATCCTATATCCTTGAAGATGACTCTTCTTGTGACTGCTGAGTTCAGGTCACTGCAGGGAACAGGGAATCATCCTGGGAGTGGCTCAGTGCCAGCTGATGGCAGCAATCTGCCTAGGAAGCTCCTGGGACACCAGCTCTTTACCACTTTTGGGGGCCCCAAATCTTGCACTACTAGCAATTACATTCATCCTGTTAAAGGCAGTTCATAAACTTGGACCCAGTATAATTTGGTTTGTGCACTGCTGGAACATTTATAAACAAATTTGCACACAAGGAAATGTGTGGGCTGGCCAGCAGAGTTGGGGGCCACAGCTGGGATTTTATGTACCATGGTGGGGGTGGGGTGCTCAGGACAGTCCTTGCTACCCCTCCTGCCCCCCAGACATCTCTCTCAGGCAGGCAGGAAGGAAGAGGAACCCTGGGCCATTTCAGGCACAGCCATAGATAAGACCTGAGTGTGACCCCTGCCACAGAGCCTCCTACCTGGGCACTGGCTGTCACATCTTCTCGTTCCTGAAGGGTCATGGGCTCGAGGGCATCCTTCTGGCCTTTCTCGCAGGGATCCTGGATCCCAGGCCCATCTTTGTGAGGAGCACAGGATAGTGAAGAATGAGAGAGCATCCTTGTGAAAGATGTCATGGCCATTGCAGGCTAGTCAGCGCCTGCACCTGCAGCACCCAGACCTGTGGTTCATGGAGTGGGCTGCCCTCTTACAGGGATGAGCAGGAGTCCTGCCTGGCCCCCCACAACACCAGGCAACCAGGGCCTCCCAGCCTTTGTATGTAAGTGCATGTGTGCCTACGTGTGTGCCTGCCCGTGTATGTGCGCACATGCATGCACAAAGTCATGCAAAGGCCCAGATAAGGAGCCTGATGCTTTATCCTCCCTTTTTCTCTTAACGTCACCCTGTGTCACTAAAAATCACTGGCAAACACTATTTTCCAGATCTGACTACCACCTTCTCGTGTTAGTGTGTCTCATGCGACACACTTCCCTTTGCTATTGTAGAACACATTGCATTGAACATCTTTGCACACACACTGATTTCTGGTTCTTTCCACTGAATGTCCCAGGGAGGCGCTCACCTGGGCAGCTCTGGGCCACCACAACTGAGGGCAGCCTCTCCTGCTGTCCAGGAGGTTATGGGGGTTCGTTATCTGCTCTCCTTGAGGGAGCACGTTGTGTATTATAGGCCATTCTCCTGCTGGGGATGGAAGTGTTTGGTGACAACAGCTCTCTGTGCCATGGCCACAGCCATTAGTCTCTGCAATTTACTGCCCACATTCTGGGCTCTCTCGCCAGGGCCTAGCAACTGACCTGTCAGGAGCATCCCTGTGGCCACACACTCCAGCACCCGCCTCACAGCATCCCCAGGGCCCAGGGGCTCAGTTGCACTGCTCAGGGCCTTCTCCACCAGCAGTTCCATGGCCTGGTTTGGGGGGGGGGTAACAGGGTGGACACTATGCTTTAGGGGAGCAGTGGCAGCCCCCACTCAAGGAGTTTTCACAGGATTTGGCCTAGGGAGGTTTGGGGTCTGGGCAGGGACCTGGGGGTCTCTCTGGGGGCTGTAGGAGCTATTCTGTGAGCCTTGATGGATCCCGCCCCCTTTTCCTTCCTCTTCCTATTGTGATAGGCTCAGAGGCCTATGGACAGGGAGAGAAGGTGCTGAAGCCATAAGAAGTCAGGGCCTTGAAGTGGCACCTGTGGCTCAGTGAGTAGGGCGCTGGCCCCATATACTGAGGATGGTGGGTTCAAACCTGGCCCCAGCCAAACTGCAACAGAAAATAGCCAGGCATTGTGGCAGGCGCCTGTAGTCTCAGCTACTTGGGAGGCTGAGGCAAGAGAATGGCCTAAGCCCAGGAGTTGGAGGTTGCTGTGAGCTGTGTGATGCCACAGTACTCTACCGAGGGCAACAAAATGAGACTCTGTCTCTGAAAAAAAGAAAAAATGAAGTCAGGGCCTGGTTGCCCAGAGGCCATTATGGAGCTGAAATGATAGTACCCTGGCTCCCTCTCCTCTACCCTGACCTCTCTGCCCTGGTGCCACCAGGTCTGGGTGAATACCACTCATTTTCATGGCTTGCTCATGTTTGCATGCTGTGCTGCTCTCATTGTCAAGGTTTTGGTTTTCAGATGACTGCAGGCAAAGGCTGTGGTGAGGACCTTCTCCTAACCCCAGGGGATGCTGTGACCCCCCACTCCCCCACATCTCTTGGATGCTAATGTTCCTGTAAGTCCCTTTGGGGAAGGCCTCACCCTAGGAAGAGAAACATATGTCAAGGCCTTGGGGCCCTTGGGAATCTTTACCCAGGCTGGCAGGGCCCCCCAGGTGGGCACACGCTGGCAGAGGTCCCGCAGGATCCTGAGGACAAGAACGCATTGCTGCAGGATGCTGGCACGAGCCTTTGAGGAAGAAGCACATGGGCAGCTCTGAGGGACTTCTCGGTCACATGGCGGGGCAGGGGCCTATTCTGGGCATGAGGCCTAGGGAGGAAAACAGGGAACCCAGCAGCCAGGCTTAAATGTGGCAGGAGGAAGCTGAGTCTGCTTCCAGACAGGCACAAGCCCACTGATCAGTGCTGGCCAGCAGATGACCACTGGACAGCAGCATCCCCACCTCAACAGCCAGAAGCCAGACTTTGTCAGGTTAGCACTTAGCAAGGACAGGCCAAGCAATGGGTCAGGAGGCTGTTTCCAGGGTTCCTGTCTACCTGTAGAGCATTGGCTATTGTCTCCAAGCTTGTCATGCTGTGTCAACCCTAACTCCCCTCCCCCCCACCTGGAACCACTTGGCATGGCGCAGGGCAGCCAGGGACTCGAGGCACTTGTCAGGGCTCAGGACATCTCCTGGGTCAGGTTGAAGCTCCTTTAGTTCTAGAAGAAAAATAGCACACATCCTGGAAGCTGTGTGGGGAAAGTACCCCATCCCCCTGTCTCCCCACGCCCCTATCCCGCTGCCCCCCCATCCTACTCTGCCCACGCCTCAGCAGGTGGCTCAGGTCGTGGCCCTCTCCAATCTTTAAGCCTCATTTTGTTTATCTGGGAAACATGGTTCCTCCCACTTGTCCTCCTGGGACACCGACCAGAGAAACCTCGTTCCCTCCCACATTCGGTGCCCAGCCTGGAAGGGTTGACCTTTCTCCCGACTGAGTTACTGAGTGGTACTGGCATTGATTGTCTTGGGAATCCAATTAAGGTGAAGTTTGGGGAAAGATAAAACCAGCCACATTTCCAGAAACTTCCAAAGGCATCATGAAAAGGGAGAAAGTGGGTCAGATTTCAACATGCCCAGTCATTGACGACCCAGGCCCCAGAGTTTGGGAAGAAAGAGATCTGTTTTCCCTTCCTTATTATTTTTCTGTTTTTTTTAAAAATACAATTAAGATTCCTGCAGAATTCCTCATTATTACTGCTCCAAGCCTATTTTTCTCATTTAGTTATGTAAAAGAGCACGAGAGGCCCTGGCTTATTTAGAGCCTCTAAAGGTGGAAGAAAGATTCCCTGTTAGTTTATAAATGTCCCCTACTCACTATGGCTCAGTGAGTAGGGTGCTGGCCCCATATACTGAGGGTGGTGGGTTCAAATCTGGTCCCAGCCAAACAAAAAAATAGCTGGGCGTTGTAGTGGGCGCCTGTAGTCCCTGTTACTTGGGAGGCTGAGGCAAGAGAATTGCCTAAGCCCAGGAGTTGGAGGTTGCTGTGAGCTGTGACATTATAGCACTCTGCTGAGGGCAACAAAGTGAGACTCTGTCTCAAAAAAAAAAAAAGTCCCCATCAGTCTGTGTCCATCAGGGGCAAATTACTCCTCTGGGCTGATGGAGAAATGCCACAGGTGTTTATGTGGACATGGCTGTGAGAAGCCACCTCCTCCACCATGCTGGGCTGACAGGAAATGTGGTTTGGGAGGGGGGAGGGTGGTTCCGCTCATCTGTTAAAGATTGGTCCTTGCAGAAGTACTTCCTGTCCCCTAATCCTCCACCCAGGCCAGGAAGGAGCCTCTGTCTAGTGACCACTGACCCTCAACAACCTCCCCACTCCCCAATCTCCTCGTTTGTCTCCGGGCTTTCAGCTAGAACTGAAAGGCATTTTCCTCCACTTTGTTTATTTTTTAGATGACTATTTATGACAATGGATAGTGGCTTTCTGTTTAACTTTTAAAAGGCTCTCTCTTTCTATTTTTTTTTTTTTTCTTGAGTGAGGGGTTTGGAGACAGAGTCTTGCTCTGTTGCCCTGGCTAGAGTGCAGTGGCATCATCACAGACCCCTGCAGCCTGAGCTCAGGTGATCCTTCTGCCTCAGTCTTCCAAAGTGGCTGGGATTATAGCATGAGCTGCTGCACCTGGACAAAAGGGTATCCTTAAAAAAAGAAAGAAAGAAAATCTTGGTCAGGTGCAGCGGCTCATGCCTGTAATCCTAGCACTCTGGGAGGCCAAGACAGTTGGATCACCTGAGCTCATGAGTTCGAGACCAGCCTGAGCCAGAGCGAGGACGCATCTCTAAAAATACCCAGGTGTTATGATGGGTGCCTGTAGTCCCAGCTACTTAGGAGGCTGAGGCAAAAGAATCGCTTAAGCCCAAGAGTTTGAAGTTGCTGTGAGCTGTGACGCCACAGCACTCTACCAAGGGTGACAAAGTGAGACTCTGTCTCAAAAAAAAAAAAAAAAAAGAAAGAAAGAAAAAAAGAGAAAAAAAGCTTTAAAAATGAATCACTTGAAAGAGAACCATCAGTAGTTCATGGCCCTTGGCTATGACTAAACAATCAGGAAGGGATTCAAGGGTGATGGGAGTCTGGAAGACAGTCCTAAAGATTCTTTTTTTTTTGAGACAGAGCCTCAAGCTGTCCCCCTGCGTAGAGTGCTGTAGCATCACAGCTCACAGCAACCTCCAACTCCTGGGCTCAAGTGAGTCTCCTGCCTCCGCCTCCCAAGTAGCTGGGATCACAGGTGCCCGCCACAACGCCTGACTATTTTTTGGTTGCAGCCATGATTATTGTTTGGCGGGCCCAGGCTGGATTAGAACCCGTCACCTTAGGTGTATGTGGCTGGCACCTTAGCCACTTGAGCCACAGGTGCCGAGCCAGTCCTAAAGATTCTTTTAGGAGATTCTGAGGCTAGTGGGTACTGCAGGGAGCCATGCATTGTACCTCTGATGCCTGCCCTGGCCTGGCCCCATGTCCATACTCCTGGGCAAGGCAGGTTGGACTTCAAGCTCTCTGAGCCCCCATGTCCCAAAGTAGTGGCACTGGGACCAGAGGAGTCTGCTGTAGTCCCTTGGGATGGGCAGAGAGAGTCAAACTCATCTCTTGCCATGACCTGAGGGAAATTGCTCAGACCTGTTTGGTCAACACCAGGGCTAATGTCACCTGGGCAGGGGGAAGCAGGTGCCCAGTGCTGGCTTGGCAGATGAGGGACAGTGATGTGATGTTGCTCACCTAAGGCAGTGTCTGCCACCAAGACTCCAAGCCCATCTGACAGTCTGCCCCAACTCACTTCTTTCACTGGCCCAAGACCCAGCATGTGTGTGACCACCAGTACCCAGAGGGTGGGGAAGATGGACATACCAGGAGGCTGCTCTTAGGCATTTCTGTCCTGATGGGCTGGATGCTGCCATCTGCCTGGGCATGAGTACCCCTGGGGAAAATGTGTGTGATGTGTGTGTGTCGGGGGGGAGGGGTGTTGGAGGGACAGGACAGAGAGCCGGGGTGCACCTGGGTCCGTGGATAGGTCCTTCCGCATCAGGGTTGAGGTAACTGACACAATGACCTGCATTCTGGGTTCCTGGCAGGACGTGATGACAATGTTGGCTTCAGGGTTGGAAGAGACCTCATACTTATCCTTAGTCACCACCTGGGAGGTGTAAATATAACACAAGGCCACATCATTCCAGCCCAGAGTCACATGGACATAGTGGCCTGTGCAGCTTCATCTTGCCAGCTCTCCCATGCTCAATGGTGTCCAGAACCTCCAAGTAACCTAGACAGCCTTCCAGGAGTGTACACATATAAAGATAAATACAGACAACTGACCCTGTGATATAAGGAGCCTCCATATGTAAAGAATGCCCACAATACAGTAACAAGAAGATCAGCAATCCACTAAAAATCTGTAAGGTAAATAACAGATAATTTGAAAGAAACACAAATAATCTTTTTTACATAATGACGCAAATTACCCTATGGCCAGAGAGAAGCAAATTAAAATTCTTTTTTTTTTTGAGACAGAGCCTCAAGTTGTCACCCTGGGTAGAGTGCTATGGCATCACAGCTCACAGCAACCTCCATCTCCTGGGCTCAAGTGAGTCTCCTGCCTCAGCCTCCCAAGTAGTTGGGACTGCAGGCACCCGGCTCTTTTTTGGTTGCAGCTGTCATTGTTGTCTGGCGGGCCTAGGCTGGATTTGAACCTGCCAGCTCAGGTGTATGTGGCTGGTGCCTTAGCCACTTGAGCCACAGGCGCCGAGCCAGCAAATTAAAATTCTAAGGAGATGGTGCCATTGCCTATGCAGCAGCCTGGACTCCCTGCCCACTGTCAGGGCCCTACATGCTGTCTGTGTTTGTCTGAAGTGTATCCCTCTCCCCATCCTCAAGCCCCTCCCCATTCAGCACCTCAGCACTGCAAGTTGGCTCCTGGGGCTCCATCCTCATCACTGGGCCAGGGCACTGCCAGCATTTCTTGAAGCCTTGGCTATCTTTGTGAGGCTCAGGACTTGTCTTTTACCTGGGCTGTGAGAATTCCAGAAAGCAGGGCCTTCATCTGAGCCATCTTTATATCCTCCACCCCCAGTATTTATTGGCATCTATCATATTGTAGGTGTTCAAGAAATGTGAGATTAAATAATTGAAGTTGGAACACCACAATCCCTGCTTAAATAACTTTAGACCGCCCCAATCCCTCTGAATAACCTCCTTGCATGACCCTCAGGCCCAGCTGGGTGTAGACCCGCCCTTCATCTCTGATAACCACCTGTTCTGCCTTTGGTTCTCCAGCTTTGGCCTCTGCAGGTGCTGGTCCTTCTATGCAGAATACTGCCCCCCTCCTATCTTTCAAGTTTTACCTTACATGTTGCATTCTGTGTGAGGGCACAGCCTTCCCACCACCCTGTCCCTGCTCTGTACCTCATACACAATTTTAATTTCTTCACAGAAGACAAACTGGAAGTTATCTTACACAGTGCCTGTTTATTCTGTCCCCCTGACCAGGGTCTACCCAGCCTCTGGTTTCCGGTGCCTGCTAGACAAGTTGGATGGGTGATGCCGGAATCTCCCAGGGATGGCAGATTTGCAAATCTGGAGATGATTGCTAATCAGGAAGCTGAGGCAAGAGAATCACCTAAGCCCAAGAGCTGGAGGTTGCTGTGAGCTGTGATGCCATGCTTTCTACCAGGGCCACAAAGTGACACTCTGTCTCTTAAAAAAAAAAAAAAAATCTGGGGATGATTTTTTTTTCTGAGACAGGGGGGTCTCATCTCACTCTGTTGTCCAGGTTATAGTGAGCTGGTGTCATATCATCATAGCTCACTGTAGCCTCCAACTCCTGGACTTAAGTGATCCTTTTTGCCACAGCCTCCAGGCCACCATGTTGCCTGGATAATTTTTTAAATTTTTAGTAGAGACAGGGTCCCCCTGTGTGGCCCAGGCTGGCCTCATACTCCTGAGCTCAAGTGATCCTCCTGCTTCAGCCTCCCAGAGTGCTGGAATTATAGGTGTGAGCCACCTTGCCCTGCCTGGGTTTTTCTTTTTAAACCTAAGATGATCAATTTAACTCTCAGTGTTTTTGCTTCCTTTCTCTAGTGCAGTTGTTCATGTGAGAAAAGTATAAGGAACTGCTCTGGAGGGAGAAATTCAACTGCCAGTCACAGTCCTGAGTTGGGCTTTCTCCTCTCTTCACATCTTCTTTTTTTTTTTTTTTTTGAGACAGAGCCTCAAGCCATCCCCCTGGGTAAAGTGCCATGGCATCACAGCTCACAGCAGCCTCCAACTCCTGAGCTCAAGCGAGTCTCCTGCCTCAGCCTCCCAAGTAGCTGGGACTATAGGCACCCACCACAACGCCTGGCCATTTTTTGGTTGCAGCCATCATTGTTGTTTGGCTGGCCCAGGCTGGGGATTCGAACCCGCCACCTTAGATGTATGTGGCTGGCGCCTTAGCCGCTTGAGCCACAGGCGCCGAGCCTGGACATAGGTTTTTAATCCTCTTGTATATATATACCTGGAAGTGGTTGCTGGGTCATATGGTAACTCAACGTTTAACATTTTGAAAAACTGTTTTCTTTTTTTTTTTTTTTTTTTTTGAGATAGAGTCTCAAGCTATCTCCCTGGGTAGCATGCCATGGTGTCATAGCTCACAGCAACCTCCAACTCTTGGGCTCAAGGGATCC
Source organism: Galago senegalensis (assembly GCA_963575145.1). Lineage (NCBI taxonomy): Eukaryota > Metazoa > Chordata > Mammalia > Primates > Galagidae > Galago > Galago senegalensis. The sequence goes on from CAUYTI010115479.1 coordinate 42,887, forward strand.
TCTTGCCTCGGTTTTTCCATTTTTAGTAGAGACAGGGTCTCACTTTTTGCTCAGGCTGGTCTTGAACTTGTAATCTCAAGCAATCCATCCACACTGGTTCCCAGAATCCTAGGTTTTATAGGTGTGAGCCACCATGCCCGGCCTGAAGAACTGTTTTCTAAAGTAGCTGCACATGGGTGGTGCCTGTGGTTCAGTGGGTAGGGCGCCAGCCCCATATACCGAGGGTGGTAGGAACCAGCATGGGCCAAATTGCAACAAAAAAAATAGCTGGGTGTTGTGGCGGGCACCTGTAGTCCCAGCTACTGGGGAGGCTAAGGCCAGAAGATCGCCTAAGCCCAGGAGTTGGCGGTTGCTGTGAGCTGTGACACCACAACACTCTACTGAGGGCGATAAGGTGAGACTCTTTCTCTAAAAAAAAATAAAAAATAAAGTAGCTGCACTATTTTAGATTTTATTCACCTTTATTGCTGAGTAATGTTCTACTATTAGAAGATACCACAGATTAATCAAAATCAAAAACTTCTGTTCTTCAAAAGGCACTAATCTTGAGAAAATAAAAAGACAAGCCACATTCTGGGAGAAAATATTTGCAATACATATATAAAGAACTTGTAGCCTAAATATATAGAGAACTCTTACTATTCCATGAGAAAAATAATACGATTTTTTTTAATTAGTAAAAGAATGGCCAACACTAAAGATTGACAGTCAAACACTGGCTATGCCATGGAATAACTGGAACTACCATACACTGATTTTGGAAATGTAAATTGGAACAATTATTTTGAAAAACGGTTTGGCAGTTTCTTATAAGTTACACATACTGTTATACGGTAAATCTACACTTTTAAGTGCGCTTAAGTTAAACATACACTTGTAAGTTAAACATACACTTACATGACTCCACAACTCCATTCCTAGCCATTTACCCAAGAGAAATGAAAACATATAGCCACACCAAGATTGGAATGTCTGTAGGAGCTTTAGCCACAACAGACAAGACTAGAAACACCCCAAATATCTATCAGAAGAGAGAAAGAAGTATGCTTTTTTAAAAAGATTGAAATATCTTTTAGTAACTGAAATAATTTCGTTTCCCCTTGGATTGTAAATCCTAGGAGAGCAGGTTCTTTGACTATTGTATTTATTACCCACGCTCAAGTGTCTGACACAGAGTAAGTGCACAATTATTGTTTGGTGAATAAATGAAAGAATACAAACATTCATGCATTGATGAACCTGCAGTCATTATTCTTCGGGGCCTTTTATTCCCTTTTTCTTCTCACGTAGAAACACACTCTGGGCTAGGGCCACCCTGGTTAGCAGACGGCCCGGGAAGGGCTCACCGCAGGTCCCTGCTGCGGCGGGGCATCCCCGGTGCCTGACCCAGGCAGCGCAGGCCAGTGGAGATGCCCAGGGTCGGCGCCCCAGCGGAGAAATGAGCGCAACGTCTAGCGCATATAGGGCGGCAGCAGGGCACGCTTGGACCGACGGCGCGGGACGGACGGATGGAGGGACAGACTGGGGACCCGGCCAGCCAGATGCAAGTAGCAGACCGCGCGCAGGGCAGGACAGAGGGGCTGCCCCCCGGCCAAGGGCGGTGCGCAGGACGCCGGGGCGGGCCGAGGGCGGCGAGGGCGGGACAGGACAGACGAGAATCCCGCGGAGGTGAGGCCGGGGGCCGTCCCGCCCCCGAGGGCAGGCCCTGGGCCCCGGCCCCGCCTCGCCGCTGGGGTGTGGGCTCTGGGTCCAGCTCGGTTCTGCTCCCTTTGCTGGCGAAACCGCGCGGGTGCCGGCTCCTGCTGCCAGGGTGAGGGGACTGGGGAAGGGGCGCCGCGGAGGTCCTGGGCCCCGGAAATCGGGCGGGGACGGGAACTGGCTTGGGCTGCGGCGCTGCCTGACTCAGCTGCATGCTCAGATTTCGGGTTTCTCTCCCGGGCCAAGAGCGCCTAACTTCCTCATTCCCTCCTGGACCTCCGCTCCTAGCCGTCCTGGCCCTGGCATCCCCGCCCCCACTTGACCTCCTCGGGCTCCTTCCCCCTCCACCCCACCTTCTGCTCCTCCCCACTTTGGGGCCATCCAGACTTGGCAGGGTGTTCCCCGAGGCTCTGCTTACGGGCCGGAGCGGGGACTGAGGGATTGGGATGAGGGACGGAGGTAGGGGATGGAGGTCAGAGGCGGGTCGGCGGGGTGTCGCACACTGGTGGGGCCGTAATCAGGAAAAGTTTAGGAGTCAATGAGAGCGAGGTGGGAAGGGAGGATGAGCACCTGCTGGGGACGGAGGACTTGTGGGAGGGAGTTAGGATGGGGCCAGGTTCTGCAGGGCACATCACCTCCGTGAGGTTTTCGCATGTTCCTAGGATGACGGCGTCCCCTGAAAACCTCTTCCTTTCTGGGGATGACCTGGACTCCAGCCAGTTACAGATGGGATCCGATGAGGTGGACACTCTAAGGGAAGGCGAGGACCCAGGTACACAGGGAGTAGAGATGGCCCTCAGGGAGGGGACGGAGGAGGTGGAGCCTCCTGGACTCACTCTCATGGACTCTCTTTCACCCCAGCGGACAGGATGCACCCCTTTCTGGCAATCTATGACATTAAGCCTCTGAAAGTGTACCCTTTGGTGTTCGCCCCCGGAGTCCCTGTCACAGCCCAGGTGGTGGGCACTGAAAGATACACCAGTGGATCCAAGGTTGCTGGCTGGCACTAGGGAGTGAGAAAAGGGAGGGCTGGCCAGATTAGGGCCCAAGGGAGACATAGCTCAGTTCCTCACATCCCCAGGTGGGAACCTGCACTCTGTATTCTGTGCGATTGACTCATGGTGACTTTACCTGGACAACCAAGAAGAAGTTCCGTCATTTCCAGGAGCTGCATCGGGACCTCCTGAGACACAAACTATTGATGAGTCTGCTCCCTCTGGCTCGGTGAGGGGGACCATACTGCCTCCTGTGATGAGCAGGTGCCCCTCCCTCCTTTCTGCCTGCCTCACCACTAGGCCATAACCTTCCTCCCCCACTTTCCTCTCCCTCCTCTACACTGCCCCCCACATTCTGGACACTGGCCCCTCTCCCTTGACCCCAGTCACTAGGAAACCTTCCCTGCTAAGCTCTCCCTGTCCATGGTTATGTGCCAAAATCTCAGCAGGGCTGGATGCCCAAAATGCCCTTGGCAGCCTCTCCCTTCTCTTGTCTCCATTCCCAGGGTAGGGGATCTTTCCTCTGCCAGCCTCTAGGCCTCCTCCCCTCCTCCAAGACCACATCTCCAAGTGCTTCAGGACCTAAGCTCCCAGCCTCCCAGCCCTTCCCTGACCCTCACCCAATCCCTTCTGCAGCTTTGCAGTTGCCTCTTCTCCAGTCCAAGAGGCAGGTGACAGAGAGATACCTTCTCTGCCCCGAGCAGCTCCTGAGGGCTCTACCAGACAGGCAGCCAGCAAACAGGTGCGGCCAGACACCAGGTCCTCTGAGAAAGTGATTGCTGCACAAATTGTTTTGGTCTCATCTGTTTCTCCTTCACTCCCATTCTCACTTCAGAAATACCTGGAGAATTACCTCAACCACCTCCTGACCATGTCTTTCTACCGAAACTACCATGCCATGGTAAGCTCCAAGAACTGGATGCCTGGGTCTTTGAGGTAGAGCAGGATAGTCTGACCCTCAAAGGGCAGAGGGTTGGGTTGATAGGGGATCAGGAGCTGAAAGCGGAGTCTGTCCTCTGAGCTTTTTTCTTTTGAGACAGAGTCTCACTATGTTGCCCTCAGTAGAGTGCTGTGGCATCACAGCTCACAGCAACCTCAAACTCTTGGGCTTAAGGGATTCTCTTGCCTTAGCCTCCCAAGTAGCTGGAACTATAGGCGCCAACCACAATGCCCCACTATTTTTTGGTTGCAGTTGTCATTGTTGTTTAGCAAGTTCAAGCCAGGCTCAAACTCACCAGCTTTGATGTATGTAACCAGCACCCTACCAATAGCCAGTACTGAGCTACGGATGCTGAGCCTGTCCTCTGAGCTTTTGTCTTCCTCTGCAGACAGAGTTCCTAGAAGTCAGTCAGCTGTCTTTTATCCCAGACCTGGGCTCCAAAGGATTGTGAGTATCTGACACCCTTCACCCAGGTATCTGTAGACATCACTCTCAATTTCTCTCTGCCTGAGAATGGGGCAAGCAGTTCAGGGCAGGCTGGGCTCTGAAGTTCTCATGCAGCACCTCTTCCCGATTGTCCGCATAGAGAGGGAGTGATCCGGAAGCGCTCAGGTGGTCACCGTGTTCCTGGCCTCACCTGCTGTGGCCGAGACCAAGTTTGTTATCGCTGGTCCAAGAGGTGAGGGCTGGGGCTGAGCAGCTGGGCAGCGGGTAGGTGAGGAAGGAGATGGTGAGGGCAGGGAGGAACGCATGGAGCCCTTCTGCTCCAGGTGGCTGGTGGTGAAGGACTCCTTCCTGCTGTACATGTGCCTCGAGACTGGCACCATCTCATTTGTTCAGCTCTTCGACCCTGGCTTCGAGGTGCAAGTGGGGAAAAGAAGAACAGAGACGCGGTATGGAGTGCGGATCGACACCTCCCACAGGTAAGGCCTTCCTGATGTGAGAAAAACCTAGTGAGTAGAAAGGAAGCCCATAACCCCAAGGGGTGTTAAGTAGGAGAAACCACAGAAAAGAGGAAGACTTTTCCACCCCCTTGTACCTAGCCATAGTTCTAGGTAGATGCTTGAGACTGCTCTTAGGTCTGGGCTCCAAGAAAGGGGGTTAGTAGAAGCCCAGGAAAGGAGCTCTCAACATAAAAGAAATTACGGGCGACACCTGTGGCTCAAAGGAGTAGGGCACCAGCCCCATATACCGGAGATGGCAGGTTCAAACCTGGCCCCAGCCAAAAACTGAAAAAAAAAAAAAGAAATTAGAAATTAGGCCAGGCACAGTGACTCACGCCTGTAATCCTAATACTCTGGGATCCCAAGAGGGGAGGATTGCTTGAACTCAGGAGTTTAAGACCAGCTGGGGCAAGAGCAAGACCCACCCACCCCCCATCTCTACTGAAAATAGAAAAACTAGCGAGGTGTTGTGGTGGGCACCTGTAGTACCCTGTAGTACTTGGGAAGCTGAGGCAAGAGTATCTCTTGAACCCAGGAATTTGCGGTTGTTGTGAGCTATGATGCCATGACACTCGAGCCTAGGGCAACAGAGTGAGACTCTGTCTCAAAAAAAAAAAGAAAAAAGAAAAAGAAAAATTCCATTCTTTCATTTGTTCATTCCACAAACCTGAGTGACTGGTACAATACTAGTTGCTGAGGATCCAGCTGTGAATGAAACAGAGATAATAGGCCAGTGATTAAGGACTAAGGGAGGAAGTAAGAGGGGTGGGGTCTCTGGGCAGGAGCACAGTATGGAGGATGAGGATTAGTGGTCCTTCTCTTTCTTCCTGTCCAGGTCCCTGATTCTTAAGTGTAGCAGCTACCGGCAGGCGCGGTGGTGGGGCCAGGAGATCACAGAGCTGGCACAGGGCCCAGGCAGAGACTTCCTACAGCTACACCGGCATGACAGCTATGCCCCACCCCGGCCTGGGACTTTGGCCCGGTGGTGAGACACTGACATCCCTTCTGGGCTTGTCTATGACCCCTTGGTATTCTCTGAGCCCTTGATCCTCTCTTTTATGTTCTCTGACCCCTCTGAACCTTCTCTGTGACTTCTCTAATCTACCTGATTCCTGACTTCTTTAATCATGTTGGTCTCTCTGATTTCCCTCTGATCTTTCTGATTCCCAAATTTGGTAATCTCTTCTGACCTTCTTATAAGAGTGCCCCCTTTTCTTTTCTTTTCTTTTTTTTTTTCTTTTAGACAGAGTCTCACGATGTCGCCCTCAGTAGAGTACCATGGCGTCACAGCTTACCACAACCTCAAACTCATGGGCTAAAGCGATTCTCTTGCCTCAGCCTCCCAAGTAGCTGGAACTACAGGCACCCACCAAAATGCCTGGCTGTTTTTGTTGTTGTTGCTGCAGGTGTCCTTCTTGTTTAGCAGGCCTGGGCCAGGTTCGAACCTGCCATCCTTGGTGTATGTGGATGGCGTCCTACCCACTGAGCTACGAGCACTGCCCAGAGTCCCCCTTTTAAACTCCTTTACCACACTGGCCCTCTCTGTTCTCTATGATTTCAAATCTCTCCTTTATTCCTTTATTTAATAAACATTTTTCTAAGCAGGTACTATGTGCTTAGAATAGGTGCGGGCAATAAGACAGACTTCCCTGGTTTAGGGAAGGGAATGATCTTGTCATGAAACAATGTGGACTTGCCATACGGGGTAACAAGCACAAAGGGGGAGCAGCTACCCCAGTGTGGGGCTGTCAGGAGGCGTCCAGGAGGTGGCAGTCCTGAGGCTTGCCTTAGCAAGATAGGGAAAATGGGGAAGAACATGGGCTGGGCTTGGTGGCTCACACCTGTAATCCTAGCACTCTGGGAGGCTGAGGCAGATGGATTGCTTGAGCTCATGAGTTTAAGACCAGCCCGAGCAAAAGCCAGACCCCATCTCTATTAAAAATGGAAAAATTGGCTCGGTGCCTATAGCTCAACCGGCTAAGGCGCCAGCCACGTACACCTAAGGTGGCAGGTTCGAATCCCCAGCCCGGACCCGCCAAACAACAATGACGGCTGCAACCAAAAAATAGCTGGGCGTTGTGGCGGGCGCCTGTGGTCCCAGCTACTTGGGAGGCGGAGGCAAGAGACTCCCTTGAGCCCAGGAGTTAGAGGTTGCTGTGAGCTGTAATGCCACTGTACTCTACCCAGGGGGACAGCTTGAGGCTCTGTCTCAAAAAAAAAAAAAAGTAAGTAAAATAAAAAGAAAGGGATGGATGGGTGGCACATGTGGCTCAAGGAGTAGGGCACCGGCCCCATATACCGGAGGTGGTGGGTTCAAACCCAGCCCTGGGCAAAAACTGCAAAAAAAAAAAAAAAAGAAAAGAAAGAAAGGAAGCGTGACATGCCCAGAAAAACTGGTAAGCCAGCAAGGCCCAGCACTGAGAAGGGAAAAGAAAGCAAGGTCAAGAAGAGCTTAAAGAAAAGGGTGCCCAGGCTCGGCACCTATAGCTCAACCAGCTAAGGCGCCAGTCAGGTACACCTAAGGTGGCGGGTTCGAATCCCCAGCCCGGACCCGCCAAACAACAATGACGGCTGCAACCAAAAAATAGCCGGGCGTGGTGGCGGGCGCCTGTGGTCCCAGCTACTTGGGAGGTGGAGGCAAGAGACTCGCTTGAGGCCAGGAGTTGGAGGTTGCTGTGAGCTGTAATGCCAGGGCACTCTACCCAGGGGGACAGCTTGAGGCTCTGTCTCAAAAAAAAAAAAAAAAAAAAAGGAAAGGGTGCCGGGCATTGTGGCTCATGCGTTTAATCATAGCACTCAAGGAGGGCCAAGTGGGTGTACTGATTGAGTTCAGGAGTTCAAGACCAGCCTGACCAAGACCCAGACCTCCTCTCTAAAAAATTACCTGCACATGTGGCAGGCGCCTGTAGTCTCAGATACTTGGGAGGGTGAGACAAGAGGATCGCTTGAGCCCAAGAGTTTGAGGTTGCTGTGAGCTGTGACAGGATAGCAACCTACACTGGGTGACAGATTACGACTCTTTCTCACAAAAAAAAAAGAGAGAGAGAGAGAAAGAGAGAATCAGGTTACATTGATTGCATTTGTTAGGTAAGTCCCTTTATTTTGAGATAGAGTCTCACTATGTCACTTGTAGTAGAGTGCTGTGTTGTTTGGCGGGTCCGGGCTGGGGATTCGAACCCGCCACCTTAGGTGTACGTGGCTGGCGCCTTAGCCGGTTGAGCTATAGGCGCTGAGCCTAGGGCCCAAGAGTTTAAAGTTGTTGTGAGCTATAAAGACACTATGACAAACTACCCAGGGCCGAAGACTAAGACTCTACATGTAAAAGAAAAAACTACTTCTAACCTTTCTTCCAGTCCTTTCTTCGTAGCACTTCTGAGCTTTGAGCCACTTGTCCTTGACATATTAGATGGCTCAACAATTACTTAAGCTTAAGGAGTCCCATAGTGACCTCGTGTCCACCCCCTTCCCCCATCCTGATTCTCTCGGTTCTTCCTCATCTCAGCAGTAAAGCAGCATAAAACAGCGAGGCACTGAACTCCCTAATGCAGCCCACAATTGGCCCTCAAGAGTCTCTGAACTTGTCAGCAAACCTTTGCCACTCAGCCTACTGGCCTCTCAGGAGCTCAGATGAGTGAAGCTCTGCCTTCCTGCCCCTGAATCTCTCCTACGCTCCTTAAGCTACAGTGACCTGTCCTTATCCTTCAGCCTGCATCGTCCTCAGAAAACCTGACCCTCACCACCCACCTAAAGCAACCTACATCCCCTACGCCTAGTTCATATAGCAGCCTGTCTGTGTCCATCCTAGGAACAAGCTGCCATTATTTCATTTCTGTTTTTATTTTCTGGGCTTTAAGTCTCGTGAGGACACGCACCCAGTACCCTGCACACTGCACTGGGGATTTAGGTTAGGAGTCCGGACAAGACGGAAAGGTCTCAAAATTCAACATAAGCCCTGGGTAACAATGTTCTAGTACTTGTTACCATAATTACAATGGAACAAAATGAAGAATTCTCATGACCACCTTGCTAGGGAAGAAAGTATTCTTTCTAACTTTAATTCAAACAATGAAACATAATTAAAACTCAAGGTTTCTGGGTATGAAATAGAAATAGATGACTTTTTTGTAATAGAATGGCAAACTCATTTATGAAACTCCAAGGAACAAAAACATATCACATGCAAGCAGAAACTTGGTGGGGGAGGGAAGGTGTAAATGCTCACTAACTACAATGCATTAGAATATTATGAAAAAAAATTATTTTCTTGAAGGAAAAGAAGAGGTCTGTACTTAAAGGAAATTATACGGAGCCACCTTCTGTGTTTTTTATTTTTTTTAAAGACAAAGTCTCACATGTTGCCCTCAGTAGAGTGCTGTAGCATCACAGTTCACAGCAACCTCAAAACTCTTCGGCTTAAGTGATTCTCTTCCCTCAGCCTCCCGAGTAGCTGGGACTACAGGTGCCCACCACAACGCCCGGCTATTTTTTGGAGTTGTCATTGTTGTTTAGCAGGCCGAGACCAGGCTTGAATCTGCCAGCCTAGGTGTATGTGGCCAGGGCTCCTACCCACTGAACTACAGGTACCGCCCACCTTCTGTGTTTTGATGGGGATCCTCCAGGGAACAACAATGAATGGGAAAAAGGAAGTCAACTTTAAAGATTATCTGCTTCTGCCCTCACCTGGGCAGTAGTGGTATTGCAATTCTTCCTGCCAATTTGGAAGTTGCCATTACTGAGCCTCTCTGATCGTTCTTATTATCATTGTGTTCAGAAACCTTCATTTTTATTACTAAGAGAGTCCTAAGTTAAATGATTCTCCAATGGGGAAAATACCACCCATAACAATACTTTAGGGGCTATCCAAAGTTGAAGTTGAAGTGGCAACAAATTTATGAGATATGCAAAGTTGGTTTCACCTTTTTTTTTTTTTGAGACAGAGCCTCAAGCTATCCCCCTGGGTAGAGTGCCGTGGCATTACAGCTCACAGCAACCTCCAACTCCTGGGCTCAAGCGAGTCTCCTGGCTCAGCCTCCCAAGTAGCTGGGACCACAGGCGCCCGCCACCACGCCCGGCTTTTTTTTTTTTTTTTTTTTTGGTTGCAGCCGTCCTTGTTGTTTGGTGGGCCCAGGCTGGGGATTCGAACCCACCACCTTAGGTGTACGTGGCTGGTGCCTTAGCCGGTTAAGCTATAGGCGCCGAGCCGGTTTCACCTTTAAGGAAAAGGATTTTTCTTTTGGGGAAGAAGAGACTTTTACACAGTAGTCCTTTAAGACAGGTATGAATTATTTCAGATTCATGCTTGTGTGCTAATTTAAATAAAGCCTATCAGCTCCACTGGTCTCAGCTGCAAAAAGGCTTTGGAGGCTGGGTATAGTAACTTACCCCTATTATTCTAGCACTCTGGGAGGCTGAGGTGGGAGGATCCCTTTGAGGTGGGGAGCCTGGAGGTCCTGACTAGCCTGAGCCAAGAGTGTGATGCCATAGCTACTAAAAATAGAAAGATTAGCCAGGAATTGTAAAGAGTGCTTACAGTCCCACCTGCTTGAGAGGCTGAGGCAGGAGGATCATTTGAACCCAGTTTGCAGTTGTTGTGAGCTAGGTTGATGTCATGGTACTCTATCCTGGGCAACAAAGTGAGACTCTGTCTCCAAACAAGACATCCTAGCACTTTGGGAAGCTGAGATGGGTAGATTGCTTTAGCCCAGAAGTTAAGAGACCAGCATGAAGAAGAAGAATTGTTTCTACTAAAAACAGAAAAACTAGCTAGGTATTGTGGCAGACCCTAATGGTCCCAGCTACTCTGGAGGCTGAGACAAGAGGATCCCTTGATCTTATGACTGCATAGCACTTTACCCAGAGTGACACAGTAAGACTATGTCTCAAAACAAAACAATAAAAATGAAAGAGTGGAGGGCACAAGTGCAAAAATGAAATCATTGTGTTTTGGGCATTTTTTTTCATACTGAGTCTTTGAAACTTGGTATATATTTTGAACTCACAAACATCTCAATTTGGACAGGACACATTTCACATGTGCAATAGCCCTATATGGCCAACGGCTAACATACTGGGCAATAACATACTTAAAACAAATAACCAGCATAATATAAACTAAAGGCAGGATGACTTCTACTCTCTGCAGGCTCAAATAAAAATCAGTCATGGACAGTGCCTGTGGCTGAGTGAGTAGGGCACCAGCCCCATATACTGAGGGTGGCGGGTTCAAACTTAGCCCTGGCCAAACTCCAACAAAAAACAGCCAGGCATTGTGATGGACGCCTATAGTCCCAGCTACTCGGGAGGCTGAAGCAAAAGTATCACTTAAGTTCAAAAGCTAGCGGTTGCTGTGAGCTGTGATGCCACAGTACTCTACCTAGGGCAACAAAGTGAGACTGTCTCTTAAAAAAAAAATAAGACAGATAAACAAAATCAGTCATAAGCTGTACTTTAAAGAAACTGCTAAATGGTACCTTTAGGTTGACATTAATTAGTGTTTTTTTTTTTTTTTGTTTTTGTTTTTTTGAGACAGAGCCTCAAGCTGTCCCCCTGGGTAGGGTGCTGTGGCATTACAACTCACAGCAACCTCCAACTCCTGGGCTCAAGCGAGTCTCTTGCCTCCGCCTCCCAAGTAGCTGGGACCACAGGCGCCCACCACAACGTCTGGCTAATTTTTGGTTGCAGCCATCATTGTTGTTTGGCGGGTCCGGGCTGGGGATTCGAACCCGCCACCTTAGGTGTACGTGGCTGGCGCCTTAGCTGGTTGAGCTATAGGCGCCGAGCCATAATTAGTGTTTTTATAATAACCAAAATAATTGGGGCAGCGCCTGTGGCTCAAAGGAGTAAGGCGCCAGCTCCATATGCCGGAGGTGGCAGGTTCAAACCCAGCCCTAGCCAAAAAAAACTGCAAAAAAAATTAAAAAAAAAAAATAATAATAATGCATGCAGCACATGGTTAAAAATCAAACTGTACAGAGGAGTTTACAATAAAAAGGTGGAGTCCCCTACTCTACCACTTCCCTCTTCCAAATATGGATTGCCCAAGGCAAATGCTTAAAGTTCTCTGTTCAAGGCTCGGCGCCTATACCTCAACCAGCTAAGGCGCCAGCCACATACACCTAAGGTGGCGGGTTCGAATTCCCAGTCCAGACCCGCCAAACAATCACGGCTGCAACCAAAAAATGGCCAGGCATTGTGGCGGGCGCCTGTGGTCCCAGCTACTTGGGAGGCGGAGGCAAGAGACTCGCTTGAGCCCAGGAGTTGGAGGTTGCTGTGAGCTGTAATGCCAGGGCACTCTACCCAGGGGGATAGCTTGCGGCTCTGTCTCAAAAAAAGAAAAAAAAAAGTTATCTGTTCAAGATTATCAGCTCTGGGGGTGCCCGCAGCTCAGTGGGTAGGGTGCTAGCCACATATACTCAGGCTGGTGGGTTCAAACCCGGACAGGGACAACTAAACAACAATGACAACTACAACAAAAAAAATAGCCTGGCCTTGTGGTGGTCACCTGTAGTCCCAACTACTTGGGAGGATGAGGCAAGAGAATCGCTGAAGCTCAAGAGTTTGAGGTTGGCAGGTTCGAATCCCCAGCCTGGACCCGCCAAACAATGACGGCTGCAACCAAAAAATAGCCGGGTGTTGTGGCAGGCACCTGTGGTCCCAGCTACTTGGGAGGCTGAGGCAAGAGACTTGCTTGAGCCCAGGAGTTGGAGGTTGCTGTGAGCTGTAATGCCACGGCACCCTACCCAGGGGGACAGCTTGCAGCTCTGTCTCAAAAAAAAAAAAAACAAAGAGTTTGAGGTTGCTGTGAGCTGTGAGGGCAACAAAGTGAGACTCCATCTCAGAAATAAAAGACTATCAGCTCTACTATGAATATATGAATGTTCTACACAGTGTGATATGTATCTGCTAACAATTATAATGATGACTGTAATAACAGCTACTGTGTATTTACTGAACACTTCCCCAATGCCAGACATTGCCAAGTCCTTTATATTACTGCATTTAATTTGCACAACATTATTATCATCTTGTTATTATTACAATACTACATTATTACTACGTTGTGATGAGTACATTAAAGCTGTGAGAAATAATTTGCCAAAAGTTACACAGGTGTCTTAACACTACATAACAATTTTCAGGACTTTCTAGGATTCTGACCACCATTCTAAGCAATAAGGATAGTCACTCACTTAATACTCAAAACAATGAGCTAAGTATTACCATTATCCCCACTTTGTAGAAGAATAAACTGAGGCACAGAGAGATTAAGAAAACTTGTCCAGGGTCACCTAGCCAGTAATAATTTCTTCCCAGGCAATCTGGCTCTAGACTCTTAAGCACTGAGCTATACACAGCACAGAAGTCACAGCAGATTTTGGACCCAGGCAGGGTGACTCTAAGAACCAAGTTATCCATTATCCTGTTCTCCTGCCTAGCACTTAGCTCAATTGACATTTAGATGAGAAGGACAGGGATATTATTCTCATCCTGTGCATGAAGAGGAGGGAAAGAAGGGGAAAGCATTGAACAAGAAGCAAGTTCAAATACTACTTCCATTCTTCAAACAGTCGATACCATCTGACCTCCCTAACTCAGGGTCTCTATGTCCAAAGCAGTTTACAAATCCTTTAAAAATAACACACTAGGGCTCGGCGCCTATAGCTCAACCAGCTAAGGCACCAGCCACGTACACCTAAGGTGGCAGGTTCGAATCCCCAGCCCAGACCCGCCAAACAACAATGACAGCTGCAACCAAAAAATAGCCAGATGTTGTGGCGGGCGCCTGTGGTCCCAGCTACTTGGGAGGCAGAGGCAGGAGACTCGCTAGAGCCCAGGAGTTGGAGGTTGCTGTGAGCTGTAATGCCACGGCACTCTACCCAGGGGAACAGCTTGAGGCTCTGTCTCAAAAAAAAAAAACCACACTAGAATGTAGTCTGTCATGTATGAACATGCACATCTGCATGCTTATCATTAGAGGAGAGTTTGCCCATTCCAGGCCCTGGCACAGAGGAGATCCTAACACTGACTTAATGAGTAACTGTCCCCACATGCAGGATCACTGCACACCCACCCAGAATTATACAATTACCTGTTTAATGGTAATCGTGCCCACTGTCTTATGACCACAACAGCAGAGGCCATCCATGTTGTTCCCTTACCTTCTAGCCCAGAGTCAAATCCTTAAAGACTCAGCAGGATAGAAGTTTATAAAAAAGAAAAAATGTTCATGGGTGGCACCTGTAGCTCAAGCAGCTAAGGCGCTAGCCACATACACCAGAGCTGGCAGGTTTGAATCCGACCCAGGCCTACCAAACGATGACAACTACAACCAAAAAAAAAATAGCCAGGTGTTGTGACAGGCGCCTGTAGTCCCAGCTACTCAGGAGGCTGAGGCAAAAGAATTGCTTAAACCAAGAGTTTGAAGTTGGTGTGAGCTGTGACACCACAGCACCTTACCCAGGGCAATAGCTTAAGGCTCTATCTCAAAAAAAATGTTCAATGCTTACCTCAATAACACATACTTGGGGCTGTTCCTTACTAGCCTCCACAGGCACCTTGGCTTGATTCATGACCCACTCCTGGATCGCATCAGTAATGTGAGGGACAACTGCAGAAAGAAGTAATAACACCAATTATTTCATGCTCAGGAAAAAGGAAATGTATGCAAAACCTCCGGAACATCCAGAAAGTCACTTGGCAAATTAAACAAATTACAGTCCTCATGCTATGACCTTCCCTCACTGAAATTCGTAGGTACTAAGGCAATTTATGTTTAGGGTTAGACATTTAAAGCCTGTTGTCCTTGAAACCAACTGATCAGAGAAAAAAAAAACGGAAAGGAGAAGCCCCATCTTCAATGACACCAGAAAAGACCTATAGTGCCAGCTCAGCACCTGTGGCTCAAGTGGCCTAGGGCGCCAGCCACATACACCAGAGCTAAGGGGTTCGAATCCAGCCTGGGCCTGCCAAACAAACAACAACAACTGCAACAACAACAACCAAAAAATAGGTGGGTATTGTAGTGGGTGCCTGTAGTCCCAGCTACTTGGGAGGCTGAGGCAAGAGAATGGCTTAAGCCCACGAGTTTGAGGTTACTGTGAGCTGTGACAGCCTAGCACTCTATCCAGGGCGACAGCTTGAGACTCTGTCTCAAAAAAAGACCTATAGTGCCAGGTAACAACTATGAAGGAAGGCTGCCAGCAAGGAAAATGGGGAGTAAGGATCCAGAGTAGCCACTGGAGTGACCCCACTGAGCCCATCATATACAGAGTAACAGCTCATGGAGAGGAGCACAAATGAGGCCTACATGCTGACCAGAGACCCTGGCTGCTAATGTCAACTGAAGAAACCAAAAGAGAACACTTCTGCACAAATGAGAGACCCAAGAGTGCCTGTGGTGGATAACAGGCAGGCTCACAACTGCTGAACTCTGATGAAGAGGCAAAAAGACAACATGCTCTCTGGCCTGTAGGGACTTGACACATCCTCTTAACCTGATGGGTGAAGTAGAAACAGTGGCCTCTGAGAAGCTAAGAGGCAGAAGTATTTCCACCTCTCACCTGCTGTCCCTTAAGGTAGGAGAAAGTGACTCAGCGCCTGTGGCTCAAGTGGCTAAGGCGCCAGCCACATACACCTAAGGTGCCAGGTTCGAATCCAGCCTGGGCCTGCCAAACAACAGTGACGGCTAAAACCAAAAAAATAGCCGGGCGTTGTGGCGGGCACCTGTAGTCCCAGCTACTTGGGAGGCTGAGGCAGGAGACTCGCTTGAGCCCAGGAGTTGGAGGTTGCTATGAGCTGTGATACCAAGGCACTCTACCCAGGGGGACAGCTTAAGGCTCTGTCTCAAAAAAAAAAGGTAGGAGAAAGTCATCTCCAATTAGTAAACTTGGAACCCATCCATTGCCCATCCCCAACCAGTCCCTACCTGAGAGAATGGGGACTGCTGGGCTCTGCCTCCACATGGGCACATTAGGGATTCCTTACCCTCTCCCCATCAATGGGATGTAAAAGGTGTGAGGTAGCCACTCTCCTTCCAGTGCATCTTCCTAAGATTTAGGCAGCATGGCAGGAAGGTGAGCTATTAGAAAGCACAACTGCAGCTGAGATCTACACACACTATCCAGTTTCAGCAATAGCATAGCTAATGTTCTGATGGTCATCTGTCTGAATCCTATGTCTGCTTCTTAGCTGGTTACAACATGAAAGTGATTTAAAGAGAAGGAGGAATTATCATCATTACCCTACCATAAAGGTATGTATAAACACAAGACTTCAGAGGGTATAGGGAGCAGTGTCATAAGACAAAAGACAATCATACCACCTGAGGAAAGAGTCAAGAATCACCTGATCATTCTGCCTGGTGTTCCAGTCCCTCCCTAACACTGACCTTCTCCAAAGGTAAGTAATCATCATCTATGCAAAGGTATTTTTAAAAAGGGAGAAAAAAAACACACCAAATAAAAGATAAAAAGCAAATCTGCACTCCAACTAGGTAAATGTGGTGAATAAATGTAGCTCTAGGCCGGGCATGGTGGCTAACACCTATAATCCTACTACTCTGGGAAGTGGAAGCAGGTAGATCACTTGAGACCAGGAGTTTAAGACCAGCCTGAGCAAGAACAAGACAAGACCCCATCTCTATTGAAAACAAAAAAACTAGCCTGGCTGCGTGGCAGATATTTATAGTTCTACATGCTTTGGAGGCTGAGACAAAGGATTGCTTCAACCAAAGAATTTAGGGTTACTGTGAGCTATGATGCCATAGAACTGTAGCCAGAGGCTCGGCGCCTATAGCTCAACCGGCTAAGGCGCCAGCCACGTACACCTAAGGTGGCGGGTTCGAATCCCCAGCCCGGACCCGCCAAACAACAATGATGGCTGCAACCAAAAAATAGCCGGGCGTTGTGGCGGGCGC